>JAKFHT010000292.1:0-73621 GCA_023783455.1 Erythrocebus patas
AGAAAAGGCTTCTTGAGGAAAGCTGTAACTCTGTGAGATGAATTAACAGAACACAAAGCAGTTTCTCAAGCTTCTTTCCAGTTTTTAACGGAAGATATTTCCTTTTCACCATAGCCCTCTATGAGCTTCCAAATATCACTTTGCAAATTCCACAAGATCAGTCTTGAAGAAAGGCTTTTGAAGGAAAGCTGTAACTCTGTGAGATGAATTAACAGAACACAAAGCAGTTTCTCAAGCTTCTTTCCAGTTTTTAACGGAAGATAATTCCTTTTCACCATAGCCCTCTTGGGGCTTCCAAATATCACTTTGCCAATTCCACAAGAACAGCCTTAGCGAAGGCTTCTTGAGGAAAGCTGTAACTCTGTGAGATGAATTATCAGAACACAAAGCAGTTTCTCAGAAAGCTTCTTTGCAGTTTTTAACGGAAGATATTTCCTTTTTCACCATAGACCACTATGGGCTTCCAAATATCACTTTGCAAATTCCACAAGAACAGTCTTAGAAAGGCTTCTTGAGGAAAGTTGTTACTCTGTGCGATGAATTAACAGAACACAAAGCAGTTTGTCAGAAAGCTCCTTTCCAGTTTTTAAAGGAAGATATTTTCTTTTTCACCATAGCCCTCTATGGGCTCTCAAATATAAATTTGCATATTCCACAAGAAGAGTCTTAGCGAAAGGCTTCTTGAGCGGAAAGCTGTAACTCTGTGAGATGAATTAACAGAACACAAAGCAGTTTCTCAGAAATCTTCTTTCCAGTTTTTAACGGAAGATATTTCCTTTTTCACCACAGCCCTCTATGGGCTTCCAAATATCACTTTGCCAATTCCACAAGAACAGCCTTAGAGAAAGGCCTCTTGAGGGGAAAGATGTAACTCTGTGAAATGAATTAACAGAACACAAAGCAGTTTCTCAGAAAGCTTCTTTATAGTTTTTAACGGAAGATATTTCCTTTTTCACCATAGCCCTCTATGGGTTTCCAAATATCACTATGCCAATTTCACAAGAACAGCCTTAGCGAAAGGCTTCTTAAAGGGAAAGATGTAACTCTGTGAGATGAATTAACAGAATACAAAGCAGTTACTCAAGCTTTTTCCAGTTTTTAACGGAAGTTATTTTCTTTTTCACCTTAGCCCTCTATGGGCTTCCAAATATCACTTTGGAAATTCCACAAGAACAGTCTTAGAGAAAGGCATCTTGAGAGGAAAGGTGTAACTCTGTGATATGAATTAACAGAACACAAAGCAGTTTCTCAGAAAGCTTCTTTCCAGTTTTTAACAGAAGATATTTCCTTTTTCAACGTAGCCCTCTATGGCCTTCCAAATATCACTTTGCAAATTCCACAAGAACAGCCTTAGCGAAAGGCTTTTGAAGGAAAGGTGTACCTCTGTGAGGTGAATTAACAGAACACAAACCCGTTTCTCACAAAGCTTCTTTCCAGTTTTTAACGGAAGATATTTCCTTTTTCACCATAGCCCTCTTTGGGCTTCCAAATATCACTTTGCAAATTCCACAAGAACAGTCTTAGAGAAAGGCTTGTGGAAAGGAAAGCTGTAACTCTGTGAGATGAATTAACAGAAAACAAAGTAGTTTCTCAGAAAGCTTCTTTCCAGTTTTTAACGGAAATATTTCCTTTTTTACCAGAGCCCTTTATGAGCTTCCAAATATCACTTTGCCATTTCCACAAGAGCCGCCTTAGCGAAAGACTTTTTGAAGGGAAAGATGTAACTCTGTGAGATGAATTAAGAGAACACAAAGCAGTTTCTCAGAAAGCTTCTTTCCAGTTTTTAACGGAAGATATTTCCTTTTTCACCATAGCCCTCTAAGGGCTTCCAAATATCACTTTGCAAATTACACAAGAACAGTCTCAGCGAAAGGCTTCTTGAGGGGAAAGCTACAACCCTGTAAGACGAATTAACAGAACACAAAGTAGTTTCTCAGAAAGTTTCTTTCCACTTTCTAACGAAAGATATTTCCTTTTTCACCATAGCACTATATGGGCTTCCAAATATCACTTTGCAATTTCCACAAGAACAGTCTTAGAGAAAGGGTCCTTTAGGGGAAAGCTGTACCTCCGTTAGATGAATTAACAGAACACAAAGCAGTTCCTCAGAAAGCTTCTTTCCAGTTTTTAACGGAAGATATTTCCTTTTTCACCATAGCCTTCTATGGGCTTCCAAATATCACTTTGCCAATTCCACAAGAACAGTGTTGGAGA
This sequence comes from Erythrocebus patas, assembly GCA_023783455.1. NCBI lineage: Eukaryota > Metazoa > Chordata > Mammalia > Primates > Cercopithecidae > Erythrocebus > Erythrocebus patas. Next base: position 2,215 of record JAKFHT010000292.1, read on the forward strand.
AAGCCTTCTTGAGGGGAAAGCTGTAACTCTGTGAGATGAAATAACAGAACACAAAGCAGTTTCTCAGAAATCTTCTTTCCAGTTTTTATCGGAAGATATTTCCTTTTTCACCACAGCCCTCTATGGGCTTCCAAATATCACTTTGCTAATACCACAAGAACAGCCTTAGCGAAAGGCTTCTTGAAGGTAAAGATGGAACTCTGTGAGACGAATTAACAGAACACAAAGCAGTTTCTCAGAAAGCTTCTTTTCAGTTTTTAACGGAAGATATTTCCTTTTTCACCATAGCCCTCTATGGGCTTCCAAATATCACTTTGCAAATTGCACAAGAACATTCTTAGCGAAAGACTTCCTTAGGGTAAAGCTGTAACTCTGTGAGGTGAATTTACAGAACACAAAGCAGTTTCTCAGAAAGCTAATTTCCAGTTTTTAACGGAAGATATTTCCTTTTTCACCATAGCCCTCTTTGGGCTTCCAAATATCACTTTGCCAATTCCACAAGAACAGCCTTAGAGAAAGGCCTCTTGAGGGGAAAGATGTAACTTTGTGAAATGAATTAACAGAACACAAAGCAGTTTCTCAGAAAGCTTCTTTTTAGTTTTTAACGGAAGATATTTCCTTTTTCACCATAGCCCTCTAGGGGCTTCCAAATATCACTTTGCCAATTCCACAAGAATAGCCTTAGCGAAAGGCTTCTTGAAGGTAAACATGTAACTGTGTGAGATAAATTAACAGAGCACAAAGCAGTTTCTCAGAAAGCTTCTTTCCAGTTTTTAACGGAAGATATTTCCTTTTTCATCATAGCCCATTATGGGCTTCCAAATATCACTTTAACAATTCCACAAGAACAGTCTTAGAGAAAGTCTTCTTGAGGGGAAAGCTGTAACACTGTGAGATGAATTAATAGAACACAAAGCAGTTTTTCAGGAAGCTTCTTTCCAGTTTTTAACGGAAGATATTTCCTTTTTCACCATAGCCCTCTATTGCCTTCCAAATATCACTTTTCCAATTCCACAAGAACAGCCTTAGCGAAAGGCTTCTTGAAGCGAAAGATGTAACTCTGTGAGACGAATTATCAGAACACAAAGCAGTTTCTCAGAAAGTTTTACAATTTTTTAGCAGAAGATATTTCCTTTATCACCATAGCCCTCTGTGGGCTTCCAAATATTACTTTGCCAATTCCACAAGAACAGCCTTACAGAAATGCCTCTTGAGGGGAAAGATGTAACCCTGTGATGAATTAACAGAACACATAGCAGTTTCTCAGAGCTTCTTTCCACTTTTTAACGGAATATATTTCCTTTTCACCATAGCTCTCTTTAGGCTTCAAATATCACTTTGCAAATTTCACAAGAACAGTCTTAGAAAGGCTTCTTGAGGAAAGATGTAACTCTGTGAGATGAATTAATAGAACACAAAGCAGTTTCTCAGAAAGCTTCTTTCCAGTTTTAGCGGAAGATATTTCCTTTTCACCATAGCCCTCTATTGCCTTCCAAATATCACTTTTCCAATTCCACAAGAACAGCCTTAGCGAAAGGCTTCTTGAAGCGAAAGATGTAACTCTGTGAGACGAATTATCAGAACACAAAGCAGTTTCTCAGAAAGTTTTTCCAATTTTTTAGCAGAAGATATTTCCTTTATCACCATAGCCCTCTGTGGGCTTCCAAATATCACTTTGCCAATTCCACAAGAACTGCCTTACAGAAACGCCTCTTGAGGGAAAGATGTAACCCTGTATGATGAATTAACAGAACACATAGCAGTTTCTCAGAGAGCTTCTTTCCACTTTTTAACGGAATATATTTCGTTTTCACCATAGCTCTCTTTAGGCTTCAAATATCACTTTGCAAATTTCACAAGAACAGTCTTAGAAAGGCTTATTGAGGAAAGTTGTAACTCTGTGAGATGAATTAATAGAACACAAAGCAGTTTCTCAGAAAGCTTCTTTCCAGTTTTAGCGGAAGATATTTCCTTTTCACCATAGCTCTCTATGGGCTTCCAAATATCACTTTGCCAGTTCCACAGGAACAGTCTTAGAAAGGCTTCTTCCGGAGAAAGCTGTAACTCTGTTAGATGAATTAGCAGAACACAAAGCAATTTCTCAGAAAGCTTCTTTCCGGTTTTTAACAGAAGTTATTTCCTTTTTCACCATAGCCCTCTATGGGCTTCCAAATATCACTTTGCAAATTCCACAAGAACAGTCTCAGTGAAAGGCTTCTTGAAGGGAAAGATGTAACTCTGTTGGAAGAATTAATGGAACACAAAGCAGTTTCTCAGAAAGCTTCTTTCCAGTTTTTAACGGAAAATATTTCCTTTTTCATCATAGCCCATTATGGGCTTCCAAATATCACTTTGACAATTCCACAAGAACAGTCTTAGAGAAAGGCTTCTTGAGGGGAAACCTGTAACTCTGTGCGATGAATTAACAGAACACAGAGCCGTTTATCACAAAGCTTCTTTCCAGATTTTAAAGGAAGATATTTCGTTTTTCACCATAGCCCTCTATGGGCTTCCAAATATCACTTTGCAAATTCAACAAGAACAGTCCTAGCGAAAGGCTTCTTGAGCGGAAAGCTGTAACTGTGTGAGATGAATTAACAGAACACAAAGCAGTTTCTCAGAAAGATTCTTTCCAGTTTTAACGGAAGATATTTCCTTTTCACCATCGCCTCCATGGGCTTCCAAATATCACTTTGCAAATACCACAAGAACAGCCTTAGCGAAGGCTTGAAGGGAAACATGTAACTCTGTTAGATGAATTAAGAGAACACAAAGCAGTTTCTCAGAAAGCTTCTTTCCAGTTTTAACGGAAGATATTTCCTTTTCACCATAGCCTCTATGGGCTTCCAAATGTCACTCTGCAAATTCCACAAGAACAGTCTTAGAAAGGCTTCTTGAGGGAAAGCTGTAACTCTGTGAGATGAATTAACAGAACACAAAGCAGTTTCTCAGAAAGCTTCTTTACAGTTTTAACAGAAGATATTTCCTTTTTCACCATAGCCCGCTATGGGTTTCAAAATATCATTTTGCAAATTCCACAAGAAGAGTCTTAGCGAAAGGCTTCTTGAGCAGAAAGCTGTAACTCTGTGAGATGAATTAACAGAACACAAAGCAGTTTCTCAGAAAGCTTCTTTCCAGTTTTAACGGAAGATATTTCCTTTTCACCATAGCCCTCTATGGGCTTCCAAATATTACTTTGCAAATTCCACAAGAACAGTCTTAGCGAAAGGCTTCTTGAAGGGAAAGCTGTAACTCTGTAAGATGAATTAAGAGAACACAAAGCAGTTTCTCAGAAAGCTTCTTTCCAGTTTTTAACGGAAGATATTTCCTTTTTCACCCTAGCCCTCTATGTGCTTCCAAATATCACTTTGCAAATTCCACAAGAACAGTCTTAGAGAAGGGCTTCTTGAGGGGAAAGCTGTAACTCTGTCAGATGAATTAATAGAACAAAAAGCAGTTTTTCAGAAAGCTTCTTTCCAGTTTTTAGCGCAAGATATTTCCTTTTCACCATAGCCCTCTATGGGCTTCCAAATATCCCTTTTCCAATTCCAAAAGAACAGCCTTAGCGAAAGGCTTTTTGAAGGAAAGCTGTAACTCTGTGAGATGAATTAACAGAACACAAAGCAGTATCTCAGAGAGATTTTTTCCCGTTTTAATGGAAAATATTTCCTTTTTCACCGTAGCCCTCTAGGGGATTCCAAATATCACTTTGCAAATTCCACAAGAACAGTCTCATCGAAAGGCTTCTTTAAGGGAAAGCTGTAACACTGTGAGGTGAATTAACAGAACACAAAGCAGTTTCTCAGAAAGCTTCTTTCCAGTTTTTAACGGAAGATATTTCCTTTTTCACCATAGCCCTCTATGGGCTTCCAAATATCACATTGCAATTTCCACAAGAACAGTCTTAGAGAAAGGGTTCTTTAGGGGAAAGCTGTACCTCCGTGAGATGAATTAACAGAACACAAAGGAGTTTGTCAGAAAGCTTCTTTCCAGTTTTTTACGGAAGATATTTACGTTTTCACCATAGCCCTCTGTGGGCTTCCAAATATCACATTGCAAATTCCACAAGAACAGCCTTAGCGAAAGGCTTCTTGAAGGGAAAGATGTAACTCTGTCAGACCAATTAACAGAACACAAAGCAGTTTCTCAGAAAGCTTCTGAACAGTTTTTAACGGAAGATATTTCCTTTTTCACCATAGCCCTTCATGGGCTTCCAAATATCACTTTGCCAATACCACAAGAACAGCCTTAGTGAAAGGCTTATTGAAGGGAAAGCTGTAACACTGTGAGGTGAATTAACAGAACACATAGCCGTTTCTCAGAAAGCTTCTTTCCAGTTTTTACCGGAAGATATTTCCTTTTTCACCATAGCCCTCTCTGGGCTTCCAAATATCACTTTGCAAATTCCACAAGAACAGTCTTAGAGAAAGGCTTCTTGAGGGGAAAGCTGTAACTCTGTCAGATGAATTAACAGAACACAAAGCAATTTCTCAGAAAGCTTCTTTCCAGTTTTTAACGGAAGATATTTCCTTTTGCACCATAGCCCACTATGAGCTTCCAAATATCACTTTGCCAATTCCGCAGGAGCAGTCTTAGCGAAACACTTTTTGAAGAGATAGATGTAATTCTGCGAGATGAATTAACAGAACAGAAAGCAGTTTCTCAGAAAGCTTCTTTCCAGTTTTTATCGGAAGATATTTCCTTCTTCACCATAGCCCTCTATGGGCTTCCAAATATCACTTTGCAAATTCCACAAGAACAGTCTCAGCGAAAGGCTTCTTGAGGGGAGAGCTATAATCCTATAAGATGAATTAACAGAACACAAAGTAGTTTCTCAGAAAGCTTCTTTCCACTTTCTAACGGAAGATATTTCCTTTTTCACCATAGCCCTATATGGGCTTCCAAATATCACTTTGCAATTTCCACAAGAACAGTCTTAGAGAAAGGGTTCTTTAGGGGAAACTGTACCTCCGTGAGATGAATTAACAGAACACAAAGGAGTTTGTCAGAAAGCTTCTTTCCAGTTTTTACGGAAGATATTTACGTTTCACCATAGCCTCTATGGGCTTCCAAATATCACATTGCAAATTCCACAAGAACAGCCTTAGCGAAAGGCTTCTTGAAGGAAAGATGTAACTCTGTCAGACCAATTAACAGAACACAAAGCAGTTTCTCAGAAAGGTTCTGTACAGTTTTTAACGGAAGATATTTCCTTTTTCACCATAGCCCTTCATGGGCTTCCAAATATCACTTTGCCAATACCACAAGAACAGCCTTAGTGAAAGGCTTATTGAAGGGAAAGCTGTAACACTGTGAGGTGAATTAAGAGAACACAAAGCCGTTTCTCAGAAAGCTTCTTTCCAGTTTTTACCGGAAGATATTTCCTTTTTCACCATAGCACTCTCTGGGCTTCCAAATATCACTTTGCAAATTCCACAAGAACAGTCTTAGAGAAAGGCTTCTTGAGGGGAAAGCTGTAACTCTGTCAGATGAATTAACAGAACACAAAGAAATTTCTCAGAAAGCTTCTTTGCAGTTTTTAACGGAAGATATTTCCTTTTTCACCATAGCCCTCTATGGGTTTCCAAATATCCCTTTGCCTGTTCTACAAGAACAGCCTTAGCGAGAGGCTTTTTGAAGTGAAAGATGTAACTCTGTGAGATGAATTAACAGAACACAAAGCAGTTTCTCAGAAAGCTTCTTTCCAGTTTTTAACGGAAGATATTTCCTTTTTCACCCTAGAACTCTATGTGCTTCCAAATATCACTTTGCAAATTCCACAAGAACAGTCTTAGAGAAAGGCTTTTTGAGGGGAAAGCTGTAACTCTGTCAGATGAATTAACAGAACACAAAGCAGTTTCTCAGAAAGCTTCTTTCCAGTTTTTAACGGAAGATATTTCCTTTTTCACCATAGCCCTCTATGGGCTTCCAAATATCACTTTGCAAATTCCACAAGAACAGTCTCAGCGAAAGGCTTCTTGAGGGGAGAGCTATAATCCTATAAGATGAATTAACAGAACACAAAGTAGTTTCTCAGAAAGCTTCTTTCCACTTTCTAACGGAAGATATTTCCTTTTTCACCATAGCCCTATATGGGCTTCCAAATATCACTTTGCAATTTCCACAAGAACAGTCTTAGAGAAAGGGTTCTTTAGGGGAAACTGTACCTCCGTGAGATGAATTAACAGAACACAAAGGAGTTTGTCAGAAAGCTTCTTTCCAGTTTTTTACGGAAGATATTTACGTTTTCACCATAGCCCTCTGTGGGCTTCCAAATATCACATTGCAAATTCCACAAGAACAGCCTTAGCGAAAGGCTTCTTGAAGGGAAAGATGTAACTCTGTCAGACCAATTAACAGAACACAAAGCAGTTTCTCAGAAAGGTTCTGTACAGTTTTAACGGAAGATATTTCCTTTTTCACCATAGCCCTTCATGGGCTTCCAAATATCACTTTGCCAATTCACAAGAACAGCCTTAGTGAAAGGCTTATTGAAGGAAAGCTGTAACACTGTGGGTGAATTAACAGAACACAAAGCCGTTTCTCAGAAAGCTTCTTTCCAGTTTTACCGGAAGATATTTCCTTTTCACCATAGCCCTCTGGGCTTCCAAATATCACTTTGCAAATTCCACAAGAACAGTCTTAGAGAAAGGCTTCTTGAGGAAAGCTGTAACTCTGTCAGATGAATTAACAGAACACAAAGAAATTTCTCAGAAAGCTTCTTGCAGTTTTTAACGGAAGATATTTCCTTTTCACCATAGCCCTCTATGAGCTTCCAAATATCACTTTGCCAATTCCGCAGGAGCAGTCTTAGCGAAACACTTTTTGAAGGGATAGATGTAATTCTGCGAGATGAATTAACAGAACAGAAAGCAGTTTCTCAGAAAGCTTCTTTCCAGTTTTTACGGAAGATATTTCCTTTTTCACCATAGCCCTCTATGGGCTTCCAAATATCACTTTGCAAATTCCACAAGAACAGTCTTAGCGAAAGGCTTCTTGAAGTGAAAGCTGTAACACTGTGAGATGAATTAACAGAACACAAAGTAGTTTCTCAGAAAGCTTCTTGCAGTTTTTAACGGAAGATATTTCCTTTTCACCATAGCCCTATGTGGGCTTCCAAATATCACTTTGCCAATTCCACAAGAACAGTTTTAGAGAAAGCCTTCTTGAGGGGAAAGCTGTAACTCTGTGCAATGAATTAACAGAACACAGAGCAGTTTCTCAGAAAACTTCTTTCTAGTTTTTAAAGGAAGATATTTCCTTTTTCACCATAGCCCTCTTTCGGCTTCCAAATATCACTTTGCAAATTCCACAAGAACAGTCTTAGCGAAAGGCTTCTTGAGCGGAAAGCTGTAACTCTGTGGGATGAATTAACAGAACACAAAGCAGTTTCTCAGAAAGATTCTTTCCAGGTTTTAAAGGAAGATATTTCCTTTCTCACCATAGCCCTATGGGCTTCCAAATATCACTTTGCAAATTCCACAAGAACAGTCTTAGCTAAAGGCTTCTTCAGGGGAAAGCTAAAACTCTGTGAGATGAATTACAGAATACAAAGCAGTTTCTCAGAAAGCTTCTTTCCAGTTTTTCACGGAAGATATTTCCTTTTTCACCATAGCCCTATGTGGGCTTCCAAATATCACTTTGCCAATTCCACAAGAACAGTCTTAGAGAAAGGCTTCTTCAGAGGAAAGCTGTAACCCTGTGAGATGAATTAATAGAACACAAAGCAGTTTTTCAGAAAGCTTCTTTCCAGATTTTAGCGGAAGGTATTTCCTTTTTCACCATAGCCCTCTATGGGCTTCCAAATATCACTTTTCCAATTCCACAAGAACAGCCTTAGCGAAAGGCATCTTGAAAGGAAAGATGTAACTCTGTGAGACGAATTATCAGAACACAAAGCAGTTTCTCAGAAAGCTTTTTTCCAATTTTTTAACAGAAGATATTTCCTTTTTCACCATAGCCCTCTATGGGCTTCCAAATAGCACTTTGCGAATTCCACAAGAACAGTCTCAGCGAAAGGCTTCTTGAGGGGAAAGCTGTAACGCTGTGAGATGAATTAACAGAACACAAAGCAGTTTCTCAGAAAGCTTCTTTCCAGTTTTTAACGGAAGATATTTCCTTTTTCACCATAGCCCTCTATGGGCTTCCAAATATCACTAGCCCAATTCCACAAGAGCAGCCTTAGCGAAAGGCTTCTTGAAGGGAAAGATGTAACTCTGTGAGATGAATTAACAGAACACAAAGCAGTTTCTCAGAAAGCTTCTTTCCAGTTTTTAACAGAAGATATTTCCTTTTTCACCATAGCCCGCTATGGGTTTCAAAATATCATTTTGCAAATTCAACAAGAAGAGTCTTAGCGAAAGGCTTCTTGAGCGGAAAACTGTAACTCTGTGAGATGAATTAACGGAACATAAAGCAGTTTCTCAGAAAGATTTCTTCCAGTTTTTAATGGAAAATATTTCCTTCTTCACCGTAGCCCTCTAGGGGATTCCAAATATCACTTTGCAAATTCCACAAGAACAGTCTCGTCGAAAGGCTTCTTTAGGGGAAAGCTATAACACTGTGAGGTGAATTAACAGAACACAAAGCAGTTTCTCAGAAAGCTTCTTTCCAGTTTTTAACGGAAGATATTTCCTTTTTCACCATAGCCCACTATGGGCTTCCAAATATCACTTTGCAAATTACACAAGAACAGTCTTAGCAAAAGGCTTCTTGAGGGGAAAGCTGTAACTCTGTGAGATGAATTAACAGAACACAAAGCAGTTTCTCAGAAAGCTTCTTTCCAGTTTTTAACGGAAGATATTTCCTTTTTCACCATAGCCCTCTATGGGCTTCCAAATATCACTTTGCAAATTCCACAAGAACTGTCTTAGAGAAAGGCTTCTTGAGGGGAAAGATGAAACTCTGTGAGATGAATTAACAGAACACAAAGCAGTTTCTCAGAAAGCTTCTTTCCAGTTTTTAACGGAAGATATTTCCTTTTTCACCATAGCCCTCTATGGGCTTCCAAATATCACTTTGCAAATTGCACAAGAACATTCTTAGCGAAAGACTTCTTCAGGGGAAAGCTCTACCTCTGTGAGGTGAATTAACAGAACACAAAGCAGTTTCTCAGAAAGCTTCTTTTTAGTTTTTAACGGAAGATATTTCCTTTTTCACCATAGCCCTCTATGGGCTTCCAAATATCACTTTGCCAATTCCACAAGAATACCCTTAGCGAAAGGCTTCTTGAAGGTAAAGATGTAACTGTGTGAGATAAATTAACAGAACACAAAGCAGTTTCTCAGAAATCTTCTTTCCAGTTTTTAATGGAAGATATTTCCTTTTTCACCATAGCCCTCTAGGGGCTTCCCAATATCACTTTGCAAATTCCACAAGAACAGTCTTAGAGAAAGGCTTCTTGAGGGGAAATCTGTAACCCTGTGAGATGAATTAATAGAACACAAAGCAGTTTTTCAGGAAGCTTCTTTCTAGTTTTTAAGGAAGATATTTCCTTTTTCACCATAGCCCTCTTCGGCTTCCAAATATCACTTTGCAAATTCCACAAGAACAGTCTTAGCGAAAGGCTTCTTGAGGAAAGCTGTAACTCTGTGGGATGAATTAACAGAACACAAAGCAGTTTCTCAGAAAGATTCTTTCCAGGTTTTTAAAGGAAGATATTTCCTTTTCACCATAGCCCTCTATGGGTTTCCAAATATCACTTTGCAATTCCACAAGAACAGCCTTAGCGAAAGGCTTCTTGAGGGAAAGCTGAAACTCTGTGAGATGAATTAACAGAACACAAAGCAGTTTCTCAGAAAGCTTCTTTCCAGTTTTTAACGGAAGATATTTCCTTTTCACCATAGCCCCTATGGGCTTCCAAATATCACTTTTCCAATTCCACAAGAACAGTCTTAGAGAAAGGCTTCTTGAAGGAAAGATGTAACTCTGTGAGATGAATTAACAGAACACAAAGCAGTTTCTCAGAAAGCTTCTTTCCAGTTTTTAACGGAAGATATTTCCTTTTTCACCATAGCCCTCTATGGGCTTCCAAATATCACTTTGCAAATTCCACAAGAACAGTCTTAGCGAAAAGCTTCTTGAGCGGAAAGCTGTAACTCTGTGAGATGAATTAACAGAACACAAAGCAGTTTCTCAGAAAGCTTCTTTCCAGTTTTTAACGAAGATATTTCCTTTTCACCATAGCCCCTCTAAGGGCTTCCAAATATCACTTTGCAAATTCCAAAAGAACAGTCTTAGCGAAAGGCTTCTTGAGGAAAGCTGTAACTCTGTGTGAATTAACAGAACACAAAGCAGTTTCTCAGAAAGCTTCTTTCCAGTTTTTAACGGAAGATATTTGCTTTTTCACCATAGCCCTCTATGGGCTTCCAAATATCACTTTGCAAATTCCACAAGAACAGTCTTGAAAGGCTTCTTGAGGGAAAGCTGTAACTCTGTGAGATGAATTAACAGAACACAAAGCAGTTTCTCAGAAAGCTTCTTTCCAGTTTTTAAGCGCAAGATATTTCCTTTTCACCATAGCCTCTATGGGCTTCCAAATCACTTTTCCAATTCCACAAGAACAGCCTTAGCGAAAGGCTTCTTGAAGGAAAGATTAACTCTGTGAGATGAATTAACAGAACACAAAGCAGTTTCTCAGCTTCTTTCCAGTTTTAACGGAAGATATTTCCTTTTTCACCATAGCCCTCTATGGGCTTCCAAATATCACTTTGCAGATTCCACAAGAACAGTCTTAGCGAAAGGCTTCTTCAAGGGAAAGCTGTAACTCTGTAAGATGAATTAACAGAACACAAAGCAGTTTCTCAAAACCTTCTTTCCAGTTTTTAACGGAAGATATTTCCTTTTCACCATAGCCTCTATGGGCTTCCAAATATCACTTTGCCAATTCCACAAGAACAGCCTTAGCGAAAGGCTTCTGAAGGGAAAGATGTAACTCTGTGAGATGAATTAACAGAACAGGTAGCCGTTACTCAGAAAGCTTCTTTCCAGTTTTTAACGGAAGATATTTCCTTTTTCACCATAACCCTCTACAGGGTTCCAAATATCACTTTGCGAATTACTCAAGAACAGTCTTAGCGAAAGGCTTCTTAAAGGGAAAGCTGTGAGATGAATTAACAGAACACAAAGCAGTTTCTCAGAAAGCTTCTTTCCAGTTTTAACGGAAGATATTTCCTTTTTCACCATAGCCCTCTATGGGCTTCCAAATATCACTTTGCAAATTCCACAAGAACAGTCTTATCGAAAGGCTTCTTGAGAAAAGCTGTAACTCTGTGAGATGAATTAACAGAACACAAAGCAGTTTCTCAGAAAGCTTCTTTCCAGTTTTTAACGGAAGATATTTCCTTTTCACCATAGCCCTCTATGGGCTTCCAAATATCACTTTGCAAATTCCACAAGAACAGTCTTGGAGAAAGGCTTCTTGAGGGAAGATTAACTCTGTGAGATGAATTAACAGAACACAAAGCAGTTTCTCAGAAAGCTTCTTTCCAGTTTTTAACGGAAGATATTTCCTTTTTCACCATAGCCCCTATGGGCTTCCAAATATCACTTTGCCAATTCCACAAGAACAGTCTTAGCGAAAGGCTTCTTGAGAAGAGCTGTAACTCTGTGAGATGAATTAACAGAACACAAAGCAGTTTCTCAGAAAGCTTCTTTCCAGTTTTTAACGGAAGATATTTCCTTTTTCACCATAGCCCTCTATGGGCTTCCAATTATCACTTTGCAAATTCCACAAGAACAGCCTTAGCGAAAGGCTTCTTGAAGGAAAGCTGTAACTCTGTGAGATGAATTAACAGAACACAAAGCAGTTTCTCAAGCTTCTTTCCAGTTTTAACAGAAGATATTTCCTTTTCACCATAGCCCTCTATGGGCTTCAAATATCACTTTGCAAATTCCACAAGAACAGTCTTAGCGAAAGGCTTCTTGAGGGAAAGCTGTAACTCTGAGATGAATTAACAGAACACAAAGCAGTTTCTCAGAAAGCTTCTTTCCAGTTTTTAACGAAGATATTTCCTTTTTCACCATAGCCCTCTATGGGCTTCCAAATATTACTTTGCAATTCCACAAGAACAGTCTTAGTGAAAGGCTTCTTGAAGGAAAGCTGTAACTCTGTAAGATGAATTAACAGAACACCAAGCAGTTTCTCAGAAAGCTTCTTTCCAGTTTTTAACGGAAGATATTTCCTTTTTCACCCTAGCCCTCTAAGGGCTTCCAAATATCACTTTGCAAATTCACAAGAACACTTAGCGAAAGGCTTCTTCAAGGAAAGCTGTAACTCTGTGAGATGAATTAACAGAACACAAAGCAGTTTCTCGAAAGCTTCTTTCCAGTTTTTAGCGGAAGATATTTCCTTTTCACCATAGCCTCTATGGGCTTCCAAATATCACTTTCCAATTCCACAAGAACAGCCTTAGTGAAAGGCTTCTTGAAGGAAAGATTAACTCTGTGATGAATTAACAGAACACAAGCAGTTTCTCAGAAAGCTTCTTTCCAGTTTTTAACGGAAGATATTTTTTTTCACCATAGCCTCTATGGGCTTCCAAATATCACTTTGCAAATTCACAAGAACAGTCTTAGTGAAAGGCTTCTTCAAGGAAAGATGTAACTCTGTGAGGTGAATTAACGGAACACAAAGCAGTTTCTCAGAAAGCTTCTTTCCAGTTTTTAACGGAAGATATTTCCTTTTTCACCATAGCCCCTATGGGCTTCCAAATATCACTTTGCCAATTCCACAAGAACAGTCTTAGTGAAAGGCTTCTTGAGGGAAAGATAACTCTGTGAGATGAATTAACAGAACACAAAGCAGTTTCTCAGAAAGATTCTTTCCAGTTTTTAACGGAAGATATTTCCTTTTCACCATAGCCCTCTATGGGCTTCCAAATATCACTTTGCAAATTCCACAAGAACAGTCTTAGTGAAAGGCTTCTTGAGGGAAAACTGTAACTCTGTGAGATGAATTAACAGAACACAAAGCAGTTTCTCAGAAAGCTTCTTTCCAGTTTTTAACGGAAGATATTTCCTTTTCACCATAGCCCTCTATGGGCTTCCAAATATCACTTTGCAAATTCCACAAGAACAGTCTTATCGAAAGGCTTCTTGAGCGGAAAGCTGAACTCTGTGAGATGAATTAACAGAACACAAAGCAGTTTCTCAGAAAGCTTCTTTCCAGTTTTTAACGGAAGATATTTCCTTTTTCACCATAGCCCTCTATGGGCTTCCAAATATCACTTTGCCAATTCCACAAGAACAGTCTTGGCGAAAGGCTTCTTGAGGGAAGATATAACTCTGTGAGATGAATTAACAGAACACAAAGCAGTTTCTCAGAAAGCTTCTTTCCAGTTTTTAACGGAAGATATTTCCTTTTCACCATAGCCCTCTATGGGCTTCCAAATATCACTTTGCAAATTCACAAGAACAGTCTTAGCGAAAGGCTTTCTGAGAAGAAAGCTGTAACTCTGTGAGATGAATTAACAGAACACAAAGCAGTTTCTCAGAAAGCTTCTTTCCAGTTTTAACGGAAGATATTTCCTTTTTCACCATAGCCCTCTATGGGCTTCCAAATATCACTTTGCAATTCCACAAGAACAGTCTTAGCGAAAGGCTTCTTGAAGGAAAGCTGTAACTCTGTGAGATGAATTAACAGAACACAAAGCAGTTTCTCAGAAAGCTTCTTTCCAGTTTTTAACGAAGATATTTCCTTTTTCACCATAGCCCTCTATGGGCTTCCAAATATCACTTTGCAAATTCCACAAGAACAGTCTTAGCGAAAGGCTTCTTGAGGGAAAGCTGTAACTCTGTGAGATGAATTAACAGAACACAAAGCAGTTTCTCAGAAAGCTTCTTTCCAGTTTTTAACGGAAGATATTTCCTTTTCACCATAGCCCTCTATGGGCTTCCAAATATCACTTTCCAAATTCCACAAGAACAGTCTTAGCGAAAGGCTTTTGAAGGGAAGAAAGCTGTAACTCTGTGAGATGAATTAACAGAACACCAAGCAGTTTCTCAGAAAGCTTCTTCCAGTTTTAACGGAAGATATTTCCTTTTTCACCTAGCCCTCTAAGGGCTTCCAAATATCACTTTGCAAATTCACAAGAACAGCCTTAGCGAAAGGCTTCTTGAGGGAAAGCTGTAACTCTGTGAGATGAATTAACAGAACACAAAGCAGTTTCTCAGAAAGCTTCTTTCCAGTTTTAACGGAAGATATTTCCTTTTCACCATAGCCCTCTATGGGCTTCCAAATATCACTTTGCAAATTCCACAAGAACAGCCTTAGTGAAAGGCTTCTTGAGGAAAGCTGTAACTCTGTGATGAATTAACAGAACACCAAGCAGTTTCTCAGAAAGCTTCTTTCCAGTTTTTAACGGAAGATATTTCCTTTTCACCATAGCCCTCTATGGGCTTCCAAATATCACTTTGCAAATTCCACAAGAACAGTCTTAGTGAAAGGCTTCTTCAAGGAAAGATGTAACTCTGTGAGGTGAATTAACAGAACACAAAGCAGTTTCTCAGAAAGCTTCTTTCCAGTTTTAACGGAAGATATTTCCTTTTCACCATAGCCCTCTATGGGCTTCCAAATATCACTTTGCAATTCCACAAGAACAGTCTTAGGAAAGGCTTCTTGAGGGAAAGATGTAACTCTGTGAGATGAATTAACAGAACACAAAGCAGTTTCTCAGAAAGCTTCTTTCCAGTTTTAACGGAAGATATTTCCTTTTCACCATAGCCTCTATGGGCTTCCAAATATCACTTTGCAAATTCCACAAGAACAGTCTTAGTGAAAGGCTTAGGGGAAGCTGTAACTCTGTGAGAATTAACAGAACACAAAGCAGTTTCTCAGAAAGCTTCTTTCCAGTTTTTAACGGAAGATATTTCCTTTTTCACCATAGCCTCTATGGGCTTCCAAATATCACTTTGCCAATTCCACAAGAACAGTCTTAGCGAAAGGCTTCTTGAGGAAAGATGTAACTCTGTGAGATGAATTAACAGAACACAAAGCAGTTTCTCAGAAAGCTTCTTTCCAGTTTTTAACGGAAGATATTTCCTTTTCACCATAGCCCTCTGGGCTTCCAAATATCACTTTGCAAATTCCACAAGAACAGTCTTAGAGAAAGGCTTCTTGAGGAAAGCTGTAACTCTGTGAGATGAATTAACAGAACACAAAGCAGTTTCTCAGAAAGCTTCTTTCCAGTTTTTAGCGGAAGATATTTCCTTTTCACCATAGCCCTCTATGGGCTTCCAAATATCACTTTGCAAATTCCACAAGAACAGTCTTAGCGAAAGGCTTCTTGAAGGGAAAGATGTAACTCTGTGAGATAAATTAAAGAACACAAAGCAGTTTCTCAGAAAGCTTCTTTCCAGTTTTTAACGGAAGATATTTCCTTTTTCACCATAGCCCTCTATGGGCTTCCAAATATCACTTTGCAAATTCCACAAGAACAGTCTTAGCGAAAGGCTTCTTGAGGAAAGCTGTAACTCTGTGAGATGAATTAACAGAACACAAAGCAGTTTCTCAAGCTTCTTTCCAGTTTTTAACGGAAGATATTTCCTTTTCACCATAGCCCTCTATGGGCTTCCAAATATCACTCTGCAAACTCCACAAGAACAGTCTTAGCGAAAGGCTTTTTGAAGGGAAAGATGTAACTCTGTGAGATGAATTAACAGAACACAAAGCAGTTTCTCAGAAAGCTTCTTTCCAGTGTTTAACGGAAGATATTTCCTTTTCACCATAGCCCTATGGGCTTCCAAATATCACTTTCAAATTCCACAAGAACAGTCTTAGCGAAAGGTTCTTGAGGGAAAGCTGTAACTCTGTGAGATGAATTAACAGAACACAAAGCAGTTTCTCAGAAAGCTTCTTTCCAGTTTTTAACGGAAGATATTTCCTTTTCACCATAGCCCACTATGGGCTTCCAAATATCACTTTGCAAATTCCACAAGAACAGTCTTGGAGAAAGGCTTCTTGAAGGAAAGCTGTAACTCTGTGAGATGAATTAACAGAACACAAAGCAGTTTCTCAGAAAGCTTCTTTCCAGTTTTAACGGAAGATATTTCCTTTTCACCATAGCCCTCTATGGGCTTCCAAATATCACTTTGCAAATTCCACAAGAACAGTCTTAGAGAAAGGCTTCTTGAGGGAAAGCTGTAACTCTGTGAGATGAATTAACAGAACACAAAGCAGTTTCTCAGAAAGCTTCTTTCCAGTTTTTAACGGAAGATATTTCCTTTTCACCATAGCCCTCTATGGCTTCCAAATATCACTTTGCAAATTCCACAAGAACAGTCTTAGAAAGGCTTCTTGAGGGAAAGCTGTAACTCTGTGAGATGAATTAACAGAACACAAAGCAGTTTCTCAGAAAGCTTCTTTCCAGTTTTTAACGGAAGATATTTCCTTTTCACCATAGCCCTCTATGGGCTTCAAATATCACTTTGCAAATTCCACAAGAACAGTCTTAGCGAAAGGCTTCTTGAGGGAAGCTGTAACTCTGTGAGATGAATTAACAGAACACAAAGCAGTTTCTCAGAAAGCTTCTTTCCAGTTTTTAACAGAAGATATTTTCTTTTTCACCATAGCCTCTATGGGCTTCCAAATATCACTTTGCAAATTCCACAAGAACAGTCTTAGAGAGGCTTCTTGAAGGAAAGCTGTAACTCTGTATGAATTAACAGAACACAAAGCAGTTTCTCAGAAAGCTTCTTTCCAGTTTTTATGGAAGATATTTCCTTTTTCACCATAGCCTTGTATGGGCTTCCAAATATCACTTTGCCAATTCCACAAGAACAGCCTTAGCGAAGGCTTCTTGAGGAAAGCTGTAACTCTGTGAGATGAATTACAGAACACAAAGCAGTTTCTCAGAAAGCTTCTTTCCAGTTTTTAACGAAGATATTTCCTTTTTCCCACCAGCCCTCTATGGGCTTCCAAATATCACTTTGCAAATTCCACAAGAACAGTCTTAGAAAGGCTTCTTGAAGGAAAGCTGTAACTCTGTAAGATGAATTAACAGAACACAAAGCAGTTTCTCAGAAAGCTTCTTTCCAGTTTTTAACAGAAGATATTTCCTTTTTCACCATAGCCCTCTATGGGCTTCCAAATATCACTTGCAATTCCACAAGAACAGTCTTAGAGAAAACTCTTGAGGGGAAAGCTGTAACTCTGTGAGATGAATTAACAGAACACAAAGCAGTTTCTCAGAAAGCTTCTTTCCAGTTTTTAACGGATGATATTTCCTTTTCACCATAGCCTCTATGGGCTTCCAAATATCACTTTGCCAATTCCACAAGAACAGTCTTAGCGAAAGGCTTCTTGAGGGGAAAGCTGTAACTCTGTGAGATGAATTAACAGAACACAAAGCAGTTTCTCAGAAAGCTTCTTTCCAGTTTTTAACGAAGATATTTCCTTTTTCACCATAGCCCTCTATGGGCTTCCAAATATCACTTTGCCAATTCCACAAGAACAGTCTTAGAAAGGCTTCTTGAGGGGAAAGCTGTAACTCTGTGAGATGAATTAACAGAACACAAAGCAGTTTCTCAAGCTTCTTTCCAGTTTTAACGGAAGATATTTCCTTTTCACCATAGCCTCTATGGGCTTCCAAATATCACTTTGCAAATTCCACAAGAACAGTCTTAGAAAGGCTTCTTGAGGAAAGCTGTAACTCTGTGAGATGAATTAACAGAACACAAAGCAGTTTCTCAGAAAGCTTCTTTCCAGTTTTAACGGAAGATATTTCCTTTTTCACCATAGCCCTCTATGGGCTTCCAAATATCACTTTGCCAAAATTCCACAAGAACAGCCTTAGCGAAAGGCTTCTTGAGGGGAAAGATGTAACTCTGTGAGATGAATTAACAGAACACAAAGCAGTTTCTCAGAAAGCTTCTTTCCAGTTTTAACGGAAGATATTTCCTTTTCACCATAGCCCTCAGGCTTCCAAATATCACTTTGCAAATTCCACAAGAACAGCCTTAGCGAAAGGCTTCTTGAGGGGAAAGATGTAACTGTGGAATTAACAGAACACAAAGCAGTTTCTCAGAAAGCTTCTTTCCAGTTTTTAATGGAAGATATTTCCTTTTCACCATAGCCCTCTATGGGCTTCCAAATATCACTTTGCAAATTCCACAAGAACAGTCTTAGAAAGGCTTCTTGAGGGAAAGCTGTAACTCTGTGAGATGAATTAACAGAACACAAAGCAGTTTCTCAGAAAGCTTCTTTCCAGTTTTTAACGGAAGATATTTCCTTTTTCACCATAGCCCTCTATGGGCTTCCAAATATCACTTTGCAAATTCACAAGAACAGCCTAGCGAAAGGCTTCTTGAAGGAAAGATGTAACTCTGTGAGATGAATTAACAGAACACAAAGCAGTTTCTCAGAAAGCTTCTTTCCAGTTTTTAACGGAAGATATTTCCTTTTTCACCATAGCCCTCTATGGGCTTCCAAATATCACTTTGCCAATTCCACAAGAACAGCCTTAGCGAAGACTATTTGAAGGAAAGCTGTAACTCTGTGAGATGAATTAACAGAACACAAAGCAGTTTCTCAAGCTTCTTTCCAGTTTTAACGGAAGATATTTCCTTTTTCACCATAGCCCTCTATGGGCTTCCAAATATCACTTTGCAATTCCACAAGAACAGTCTTAGCGAAGGCTTCTTGAGGAAAGCTGTAACTCTGTGAGATGAATTAACAGAACACAAAGCAGTTTCTCAGAAAGCTTCTTTCCAGTTTTAACGGAAGATATTTCCTTTTCACCATAGCCTCTATGGGCTTCAAATATCACTTTGCCAATTCCACAAGAACAGCCTTAGAAAGGCTTCTTGAAGGAAAGGCTGTAACTCTGTGAGATGAATTAACAGAACACAAAGCAGTTTCTCAGAAAGCTTCTTTCCAGTTTTTAACGGAAGATATTTCCTTTTCACCATAGCCCTCTCTGGGCTTCCAAATATCACTTTGCAAATTCCACAAGAACAGTCTTAGAGAAAGGCTTCTTGAGGGAAAGCTGTAACTCTGTCAGATGAATTAACAGAACACAAAGCAGTTTCTCAGAAAGCTTCTTTCCAGTTTTAACGGAAGATATTTCCTTTTCACCATAGCCCTCTATGAGCTTCCAAATATCACTTTGCCAATTCCACAAGAACAGTCTTAGCGAAAGGCTTCTTGAAGGAGATAGATGTAACTCTGTGAGATGAATTAACAGAACACAAAGCAGTTTCTCAGAAAGCTTCTTTCCAGTTTTTATCGGAAGATATTTCCTTTTCACCATAGCCCTCTATGGGCTTCCAAATATCACTTTGCAAATTCCACAAGAACAGTCTTAGCGAAAGGCTTCTTGAGGGAAAGCTGTAACTCTGTGAGATGAATTAACAGAACACAAAGCAGTTTCTCAGAAAGCTTCTTTCCAGTTTTAACGGAAGATATTTCCTTTTCACCATAGCCCTCTATGGGCTTCCAAATATCACTTTGCAAATTCCACAAGAACAGTCTTAGAGAAAGGTTCTTGGGGAAAGCTGTAACTCTGTGAGATGAATTAACAGAACACAAAGCAGTTTCTCAGAAAGCTTCTTTCCAGTTTTTAACGAAGATATTTCCTTTTCACCATAGCCTCTGTGGGCTTCCAAATATCACTTTGCAAATTCCACAAGAACAGTCTTAGCGAAGGCTTTTGAAGGAAAGATGTAACTCTGTGAGATGAATTAACAGAACACAAAGCAGTTTCTCAGAAAGCTTCTTTCCAGTTTTTAACGGAAGATATTTCCTTTTTCACCATAGCCCTCTATGGGCTTCCAAATATCACTTTGCCAATTCCACAAGAACAGCCTTAGTGAAAGGCTTCTTGAAGGGAAAGCTGTAACTCTGTGAGATGAATTACAGAACACAAAGCAGTTTCTCAGAAAGCTTCTTTCCAGTTTTTAACCGAAGATATTTCCTTCTTCACCATAGCCCTCTGGGCTTCCAAATATCACTTTGCAAATTCCACAAGAACAGTCTTAGAGAAAGGCTTCTTGAGGTGAAAGCTGTAACTCTGTGAGATGACTTAACAGAACACAAAGCAGTTTCTCAGAAAGCTTCTTTCCCGTTTTAACTGAAGATATTTCCTTTTTCACCATAGCCCTCTAAGGGATTCCAAATATCACTTTGGCAATTCCACAAGAACAGCCTTAGCGAAAAGGCTTTTGAAGGAAAGATGTAACTCTGTGAGATGAATTAACAGAACACAAAGCAGTTTCTCAGAAAGCTTCTTTCCAGTTTTTAACGGAAGATATTTCCTTTTCACCATAGAACTCTATGGGCTTCAAATATCACTTTGCAAATTCCACAAGAACAGTCTTAGAGAAAGGCTTCTTGAGGGGAAAGCTGTAACTCTGTGATGAATTAACAGAACACAAAGCAGTTTCTCAGAAAGCTTCTTTCCAGTTTTTAACTGAAGATATTTCCTTTTTCACTATAGCCCTCTATGGGCTTCCAAATATCACTTTGCAAATTCCACAAGAACAGTCTTAGCGAAAGGCTTCTTGAGGTTAAAGCTATAACTCTGTGAGATGAATTAACAGAACACAAAGCAGTTTCTCAGAAAGCTTCTTTCCAGTTTTAACGGAAGATATTTCCTTTTTCACCATAGCCCTCTATGGGCTTCCAAATATCACTTTGCAAATTCCACAAGAACAGTCTTAGAAAGGCTTCTTGAGGGAAAGCTGTAACTCTTGAGATGAATTAACAGAACACAAAGCAGTTTCTCAGAAAGCTTCTTTCAGTTTTAACGGAAGATATTTCCTTTTCACCATAGCCCTCTGTGGGCTTCCAAATATCACTTTGCAAATTCCACAAGAACAGTCTTAGCGAAAGGCTTCTTGAGGAAAGCTGTAACTCTGTCAGATGAATTAACAGAACACAAAGCAGTTTCTCAGAAAGCTTCTTTCCAGTTTTAACGGAAGATATTTCCTTTTCACCATAGCCCTTCATGGGCTTCCAAATATCACTTTGCCAAATTCACAAGAACAGTCTTAGTGAAAGGCTTCTTGAGGAAAGCTGTAACTCTGTGAGATGAATTAACAGAACACAAAGCAGTTTCTCAGAAAGCTTCTTTCCAGTTTTTAAGGAAGATATTTCCTTTTTCACCATAGCCCTCTCTGGGCTTCCAAATATCACTTTGCAAATTCCACAAGAACAGTCTTAGAGAAAGGCTTCTTGAGGAAAGCTGTAACTCTGTCAGATGAATTAACAGAACACAAAGTTTCTCAGAAAGCTTCTTTCCAGTTTTAACGGAAGATATTTCCTTTTCACCATAGCCCTATGGGCTTCCAAATATCACTTTGCCAATTCCACAAGAAGCAGTCTTAGCGAAACTTCTTGAAGGAAGATGTAACTCTGCGAGATGAATTAACAGAACACAAAGCAGTTTCTCAGAAAGCTTCTTTCAGTTTTTAATCGGAAGATATTTCCTTTTTCACCATAGCCCTCTGGGCTTCCAAATATCACTTTGCAAATTCCACAAGAACAGTCTTAGCGAAAGGCTTCTTGAAGGAAAGCTGTAACTCTGTGAGATGAATTAACAGAACACAAAGCAGTTTCTCAGAAAGCTTCTTTGCAGTTTTAACGGAAGATATTTCCTTTTCACCATAGCCCTCTATGGGCTTCCAAATATCTCTTTGCCAATTCCACAAGAACAGTCTTAGAGAAAGCTTCTTGAGAAAGCTGTAACTCTGTGAGATGAATTAACAGAACACAAAGCAGTTTCTCAGAAAACTTCTTTCAGTTTTAAAGGAAGATATTTCCTTTTTCACCATAGCCCTCTATGGGCTTCCAAATATCACTTTGCAAATTCCACAAGAACAGTCTTAGCGAAAACTTCTTGAGGGAAAGCTGTAACTCTGTGGGATGAATTAACAGAACACAAAGCAGTTTCTCAGAAAGCTTCTTTCC
This sequence comes from Erythrocebus patas, assembly GCA_023783455.1. Taxonomy (NCBI): domain Eukaryota; kingdom Metazoa; phylum Chordata; class Mammalia; order Primates; family Cercopithecidae; genus Erythrocebus; species Erythrocebus patas. The sequence goes on from JAKFHT010000292.1 coordinate 24,119, forward strand.
AGTTTTTAACGAAGATATTTCCTTTTCACCATAGCCCTCTATGGGCTTCCAAATATCACTTTGCAAATTCCACAAGAACAGTCTTAGCTAAAGGCTTCTTGAGGAAAGCTAAAACTCTGTGAGATGAATTACAGAACACAAAGCAGTTTCTCAGAAAGCTTCTTTCAGTTTTTACGGAAGATATTTCCTTTTTCACCATAGCCCTCTATGGGCTTCCAAATATCACTTTGCAATTCCACAAGAACAGTCTTAGAAAGGCTTCTTGAGAGGAAAGCTGTAACCTGTGAGATGAATTAATAGAACACAAAGCAGTTTCTCAGAAAGCTTCTTTCCAGTTTTAGAAGATATTTCCTTTTCACCATAGCCTCTATGGGCTTCCAAATATCACTTTTCCAATTCCACAAGAACAGCCTTAGCAAAAGGCTCTTGAGGGAAAGATGTAACTCTGTGAGATGAATTATCAGAACACAAAGCAGTTTCTCAGAAAGCTTCTTTCCAGTTTTAACAGAAGATATTTCCTTTTTCACCATAGCCTCTATGGGCTTCCAAATATCACTTTGAATTCCACAAGAACAGTCTTAGCGAAAGGCTTCTTGAGGGAAAGCTGTAACTCTGTGAGATGAATTAACAGAACACAAAGCAGTTTCTCAGAAAGCTTCTTTCCAGTTTTTAACTGAAAATATTTCCTTTTCACCATAGCCCTCTATGGGCTTCCAAATATCACTTTGCAAATTCCACAAGAACAGCCTTAGCGAAAGGCTTCTTGAAGGAAAGATGTAACTCTGTGAGATGAATTAACAGAACACAAAGCAGTTTCTCAGAAAGCTTCTTTCCAGTTTTAACAGAAGATATTTCCTTTTCACCATAGCCCTCTATGGGCTTCCAAATATCACTTTGCAATTCACAAGAACAGTCTTAGCGAAAGGCTTCTTGAGGGAAAGATGTAACTCTGTGAGATGAATTAACAGAACACAAAGCAGTTTCTCAGAAAGCTTCTTTCCAGTTTTAACGGAGATATTTCCTTTTCACCATAGCCCTCTATGAGCTTCCAAATATCACTTTGCAATTCACAAGAACAGCCTTAGCGAAAGACTTCTTGAAGGAAAGATGTAACTCTGTGAGATGAATTAACAGAACACAAAGCAGTTTCTCAGAAAGCTTCTTTCCAGTTTTAACGGAAGATATTTCCTTTTTCAACCATAGCCTCTATGGGCTTCCAAATATCACTTTGCAAATTCCACAAGAACAGTCTTGGCGAAAGGCTTCTTGAGGGAAAGCTGTAACTCTGTGAGATGAATTAACAGAACACAAAGCAGTTTCTCAGATAGCTTCTTTCCAGTTTTTAACGGAAGATATTTCCTTTTCACCATAGCCTCTATGGGCTTCCAAATATCACTTTGCCAATTCCACAAGAACAGCCTTAGCGAAAGGCTTCTTGTGAAAGCTGTAACTCTGTGAGATGAATTAACAGAACACAAAGCAGTTTCTCAGAAAGCTTCTTTCCAGTTTTTAACGGAAGATATTTCCTTTTTCACCATAGCCCTCTATGGGCTTCAAATATCCTTTTGCAAATTCCACAAGAACAGTCTTAGCGAAAGGCTTCTTGATGGGGAAAGCTGTAACTCTGTGAGATGAATTAACAGAACACAAAGCAGTTTCTCAGAAAGCTTCTTTCCAGTTTTAACGGAAGATATTTCCTTTTTCACCATAGCCCTCTATGGGTTTCCAAATATCACTTTGCAAATTCCACAAGAACAGTCTTAGCGAAAGGCTTCTTGAGGGAAAGCTGTAACTCTGTGAGATGAATGACAGAATACAAAGCAGTTTCTCAGAAAGCTTCTTTCCTGTTTTTCACGGAAGATATTTCCTTTTCACCATAGCCCTCAGGCTTCCAAATATCACTTGTAAATTCCACAAGAACAGTCTTGGAGAAAGGCTTTTTGAGGGAAAGCTGTAACTCTGTGAGATGAATTAACAGAACACAAAAGTTTCTCAGAAAGCTTCTTTCCAGTTTTTAACGGAAGATATTTCCTTTTTCACCATAGCCCTCTATGGGCTTCCAAATATCACTTTCCAATTCCACAAGAACAGCCTTAGCGAAGGCTTCTTGAGGAAAGATGTAACTCTGTGAGATGAATTAACAGAACACAAAGCAGTTTCTCAGAAAGCTTCTTTCCAGTTTTTAACAGAAGATATTTCCTTTTCACCATAGCCCTCTGTCGGCTTCCAAATATCACTTTGCCAATTCCACAAGAACAGCCTTAGCGAAAGGCTTCTTGAGGAGAAAGATGTAACTCTGTGAGATGATTTAACAGAACACAAACCAGTTTCTCAGAAAGCTTCTTTCCAGTTTTAACGGAAGATATTTCCTTTTCACCATAGCCCTCTATGGGCTTGAAATATCACTTTGCAAATTCCACAAGAACAGTCTTAGAGAAGGCTTATTGAGGAAAGAGCTAACTCTGTGAGATGAATTAATAGAACACAAAGCAGTTTCTCAGAAAGCTTCTTTCCAGTTTTTAGTGGAAGATATTTCCTTTTTCACCATAGCCCTCTATGGCTTCCAATATCACTTTGCCAATTCCACAAGAACAGCCTTAGCGAAAGGCTTCTTAAAGGGAAAGATGTAACTCTGTGAGATGAATTAACAGAATACAAAGCAGTTTCTCAGAAAGCTTCTTTCCAGTTTTAATGGAAGATATTTCCTTTTTCACCATAGCCCTCTATGGGCTTCCAAATATCCTTTGCAAATTCCACAAGAACAGTCTTGGCGAAAGGCTTCTTGAGGGAAAGCTGTAACTCTGTGAGATGAATTAACAGAACACAAAGCAGTTTCTCAGAAAGCTTCTTTCCAGTTTTAACAGAAGATATTTCCTTTTCACCATAGCCCTCTATGGGCTTCCAAATATCACTTTGCAAATTCCACAAGAACAGTCTTAGCGAAAGGCTTCTTGAGGGAAAGCTGTAACTCTGTGAGATGAATTAACAGAACACAAAGCAGTTTCTCAGAAAGCTTCTTTCCAGTTTTAACAGAAGATATTTCCTTTTCACCATAGCCTCTATGGGCTTCCAAATATCATTTGCAAATTCCACAAGAACAGTCTTAGAGAAAGGCTTCTTGAGAACTCTGTGAGATGAATTAACAGAACACAAAGCAGTTTCTCAGAAAGCTTCTTTCCAGTTTTTAACGGAAGATATTTCCTTTTCACCATAGCCTCTATGGGCTTCCAAATATCACTTTGCAAATTCCACAAGAACAGTCTTAGCGAAAGGCTTCTTGAAGGGAAAGCTGTAACTCTGTGAGATGAATTAACAGAACACAAAGCAGTTTCTCAGAAAGCTTCTTTCCAGTTTTAACGGAAGACATTTCCTTTTTCACCATATGCCTCTATGGGCTTGCAAATATCACTTTGCAATTCCACAAGAACAGTCTTAGCGAAAGGCTTCTTGAGGGAAAGCTGTAACTCTGTGAGATGAATTAACAGAACACAAAGCAGTTTCTCAGAAAGCTTCTTTCCAGTTTTTAACGGAAGATATTTCCTTTTTCACCATAGCCCTCTATGGGCTTCCAAATATCACTTTGCAAATTCCACAAGAACAGTCTTAGCGAAAGGCTTCTTGAGGGAAAGCTGTAACTCTGTGAGATGAATTAACAGAACACAAAGCAGTTTCTCAGAAAGCTTCTTTCCAGTTTTTAACGGAAGATATTTCCTTTTCACCATAGCCCTCTATGGGCTTCCAAATATCACTTTGCAAATTCCACAAGAACAGTCTTAGAGAAAGGCTTCTTGAGGAAAGATGAGATGAATTAACAGAACACAAAGCAGTTTCTCAGAAAGCTTCTTTCAGTTTTTAACGGAAGATATTTCCTTTTCACCATAGCCCTCTATGGGCTTCCAAATATCACTTTGCAAATTCACAAGAACATTCTTAGCGAAAGGCTTCTTGAGGGGAAAGTTCTAACTCTGTGAGATGAATTAACAGAACACAAAGCAGTTTCTCAGAAAGCTTCTTTAGTTTTAACGGAAGATATTTCCTTTTCACCATAGCCCTCTATGGGCTTCCAAATATCACTTTGCAAATTCCACAAGAATAGCCTTAGCGAAAGGCTTCTTGAAGGTAAAGATGTAACTCTGTGAGATAAATTAACAGAACACAAAGCAGTTTCTCAGAAATCTTCTTTCCAGTTTTTAATGGAAGATATTTCCTTTTCACCATAGCCCTCTATGGGCTTCCAAATATCACTTTGCAAATTCCACAAGAACAGTCTTAGGAAAGGCTTCTTGAGAAAGCTGTAACTCTGTGAGATGAATTAATAGAACACAAAGCAGTTTCTCAGAAAGCTTCTTTCCAGTTTTAAGCGGAAGATATTTCCTTTTCACCATAGCCCTCTATGGGCTTCCAAATATCACTTTTCCAATTCCACAAGAACAGCCTTAGTGAAAGGCTTCTTGAAGGAAAGATGTAACTCTGTGAGAGAATTAACAGAACACAAAGCAGTTTCTCAGAAGCTTCTTTCCAGTTTTAACAGAAGATATTTCCTTTTTCACCATAGCCCTCTATGGGCTTCCAAATATCACTTTGCAATTCCACAAGAACAGTCTTAGCGAAAGGCCTTCTTGAGGGAAAGCTGTAACTCTGTGAGATGAATTAACAGAACACAAAGCAGTTTCTCAGAAAGCTTCTTTCCACTTTTAACGGAATATTTCCTTTTCACCATAGCCCTCTATGGGCTTCCAAATATCACTTTGCAAATTCACAAGAACAGTCTTAGAAAGGCTTATTAAGGAAGCTGTAACTCTGTGAGATGAATTAACAGAACACAAAGCAGTTTCTCAGAAAGCTTCTTTCCAGTTTTAGCGGAAGATATTTCCTTTTTCACCATAGCCCTCTATGGGCTTCCAAATATCACTTTGCAATTCCACAAGAACAGTCTTAGCGAAAGGCTTCTTGAGGAAAGCTGTAACTCTGTGAGATGAATTAACAGAATACAAAGCAGTTTCTCAGAAAGCTTCTTTCAGTTTTAACGGAAGATATTTCCTTTTCACCATAGCCCTCTATGGGCTTTCAAATATCACTTTGCAATTCCACAAGAACAGTCTTAGCGAAGGCTTCTTGAGGAAAGCTGTAACTCTGTGAGATGAATTAACAGAACACAAAGCAGTTTCTCAGAAAGCTTCTTTCCAGTTTTTAAGGAAGATATTTCCTTTTCACCATAGCCCTCTATGGGCTTCCAAATATCACTTTGCCAATTCCACAAGAACAGTCTTAGAGAAAGGCTTCTTGAGAAAGCTGTAACTCTGTGAGATGAATTAACAGAACACAAAGCAGTTTCTCAGAAAGCTTCTTTCCAGTTTTAACAGAAGATATTTCCTTTTTCATCATAGCCCTCTATGGGCTTCCAAATATCACTTTGCAAATTCCACAAGAACAGTCTTAGTGAGGCTTCTTGAATGGAAGCTGTAACTCTGTGAGATGAATTAATAGAACACAAAGCAGTTTCTCAGAAAGCTTCTTTCCAGTTTTTAACGGAAGATATTTCCTTTTCACCATAGCCCTCTATGGGCTTCCAAATATCACTTTGCAAATTCCACAAGAACAGTCTTAGAAAGCCTTCTTGAGGAAAGCTGTAACTCTGTGAGATGAATTAACAGAACACAAAGCAGTTTCTCAGAAAACTTCTTTCCAGTTTTAAAGGAAGATATTTCCTTTTCACCATAGCCCTCTATGGGCTTCCAAATATCACTTTGCAAATTCCACAAGAACAGTCTTAGCGAAAACTCTTGAGGGAAAGCTGTAACTCTGTGGGATGAATTAACAGAACACAAAGCAGTTTCTCAGAAAGATTCTTTCCAGTTTTAAAGGAAGATATTTCCTTTTCACCATAGCCTCTATGGGTTTCCAAATATCACTTTGCAAATTCCACAAGAACAGTCTTAGCGAAAGGCTTCTTGAGGGAAAGCTGAAACTCTGTGAGATGAATTACAGAACACAAAGCAGTTTCTCAGAAAGCTTCTTTTCAGTTTTTACGGAAGATATTTCCTTTTCACCATAGCCCTCTATGGGCTTCCAAATATCACTTTGCCAATTCCACAAGAACAGTCTTAGCGAAAGGCTTCTTCAGAGGAAAGCTGTAACTCTGTGAGATGAATTAACAGAACACAAAGCAGTTTCTCAGAAAGCTTCTTTCCAGATTTTACGGAAGTATTTCCTTTTCACCATAGCCCTCTATGGGCTTCCAAATATCACTTTTCCAATTCCACAAGAACAGCCTTAGCGAAAGGCTTCTTGAAGGAAAGATGTAACTCTGTGAGATGAATTAACAGAACACAAAGCAGTTTCTCAGAAAGCTTCTTTCCAGTTTTAACGGAAGATATTTCCTTTTCACCATAGCCCTCTATGGGCTTCCAAATATCACTTTGCAAATTCCACAAGAACAGTCTTAGAGAAAGGCTTCTTGAGGGAAAGCTGTAACTCTGTGAGGATGAATTAACAGAACACAAAGCAGTTTCTCAGAAACCTTCTTTCCAGTTTTTAACGGAAGGATATTTCCTTTTCACCATAGCCCTCTATGGGCTTCCAAATATCACTTTGCCAATTCCACAAGAACAGTCTTAGCGAAAGACTTCTTGAAGGAAAATGTAACTCTGTGAGATGAATTAACAGAACACAAGCAGTTTCTCAGAAAGCTTCTTTCCAGTTTTAACGGAAGATATTTCCTTTTTCACCATAGCCCTCTATGGGCTTCCAAATATCACTTTGCAAATTCCACAAGAACAGTCTTGCGAAAGGCTTCTTGAGGAAAGCTGTAACTCTGTGAGATGAATTAACAGAACACAAAGCAGTTTCTCAGAAAGCTTCTTTCCAGTTTTTAACGGAAGATATTTCCTTTTTCACCATAGCCCTCTATGGGCTTCCAAATATCACTTTGCCAATTCCAGCAAGAACAGTCTTAGCGAAAGGCTTCTTGAGAAGAAAGCTGTAACTCTGTGAGATGAATTAACAGAACACAAGCAGTTTCTCAGAAAGCTTCTTTCCAGTTTTAACGGAAGATATTTCCTTTTTCACCATAGCCTCTATGGGCTTCCAAATATCATTTTGCAAATTCCACAAGAACAGTCTTAGCGAAAGGCTTCTTGAGGAAAGCTGTAACTCTGTGAGATGAATTAACAGAACACAAAGCAGTTTCTCAGAAAGCTTCTTTCCAGTTTTAACGGAAGATATTTCCTTTTATATAGCCCTCTAGGCTTCCAAATATCACTTTGCAAATTCCACAAGAACAGTCTTAGCGAAAGGCTTCTTGAAGGAAAGCTGTAACTCTGTGAGATGAATTAACAGAACACAAGCAGTTTCTCAAAGCTTCTTTCCAGTTTTTAACGGAAGATATTTCCTTTTTCACCTAGCCCTCTATGGGCTTCCAAATATCACTTTGCAAATTCCACAAGAACAGTCTTCGAGAAAGGCTTCTTGAGGGAAAGCTGTAACTCTGTGAGATGAATTAACAGAACACAAAAGCAGTTTCTCAGAAAGCTTCTTTCCAGTTTTAACTATCTCCTTTTCACCATAGCCCTCTATGGGCTTCCAAATATCCTTTTCCAATTCCACAAGAACAGTCTTAGTGAAAGGCTTCTTGAAGGAAAGATGTAACTCTGTGAGATGAATTAACAGAACACAAAGCAGTTTCTCAGAAAGATTCTTTCCAGTTTTAACGGAAGATATTTCCTTTTTCACCATAGCCCTCTATGGGCTTCCAAATATCACTTTGCAATTCACAAGAACAGCCTTAGCGAAGGCTTCTTGAGGGAAAGATGTAACTCTGTGAGATGAATTAACAGAACACAAAGCAGTTTCTCAGAAAGCTTCTTTCCAGTTTTTAACGGAAGATATTTCCTTTTTCACCATAGCCCTCTATGGGCTTCCAAATATCACTTTGCAAATTCACAAGAACAGCCTTAGCGAAAGGCTTCTTGAGGGAAAGATGTAACTCTGTGAGATGAATTAACAGAACACAAAACAGTTTCTCAGAAAGCTTCTTTCCAGTTTTAACGGAAGATATTTCCTTTTCACCATAGCCCTATGGGCTTCCAAATATCACTTTGCAAATTCCACAAGAACAGTCTTAGAAAGGCTTCTTGAAGGAAAGCTGTAACTCTGTGAGATGAATTAACAGAACACAAAGCAGTTTCTCAGAAAGCTTCTTTCCAGTTTTAACGGAAGATATTTCCTTTTTCACCATAGCCCTCTATGGGCTTCCAAATATCACTTTGCAAATTCCACAAGAACAGTCTTAGAAAGGCTTCTTGAGGGAAAGATGTAACTCTGTGAGATGAATTAACAGAACACAAAGCAGTTTCTCAGAAAGCTTCTTTCCAGTTTTTAACGAAGATATTTCCTTTTTCACCATAGCCTCTATGGGCTTCCAAATATCACTTTGCAAATTCCACAAGAACAGTCTTAGCGAAAGGCTTCTTGAGGAAGCTGTAACTCTGTGAGATGAATTAACAGAACACAAAGCAGTTTCTCAGAAAGCTTCTTTCCAGTTTTAACGGAAGATATTTCCTTTTCACCATAGCCTCTATGGGCTTCCAAATATCACTTTGCCAATTCCACAAGAACAGCCTTAGCGAAAGGCTTCTTGAAGGAAAGATGTAACTCTGTGAGATGAATTAACAGAACACAAAGCAGTTTCTCAGAAAGCTTCTTTCAGTTTTTAACGGAAGATATTTCCTTTTCACCATAGCCCTCTAGGGCTTCCAAATATCACTTTGCAAATTCCACAAGAACAGTCTTAGAGAAAGGCTTCTTGAGGAAAGCTGTAACTCTGTGAGATGAATTAACAGAACACAAAGCAGTTTCTCAGGAAGCTTCTTTCCAGTTTTAACGGAAGATATTTCCTTTTTCACCATAGCCCTCTAAGGGCTTCCAAATATCACTTTCCAAATTCCACAAGAACAGCCTTAGCGAAAGGCTTCTTGAAGGAAAGATGTAACTCTGTGAGATAATTATCAGAACACAAAGCAGTTTCTCAGAAAGCTTCTTTCCAGTTTTTAACAGAAGATATTTCCTTTTCACCATAGCCTCTATGGCTTCCAAAATATCACTTTGCAAATTCCACAAGAACAGTCTTAGAAAGGCTTCTTGAGGAAAGCTGTAACTCTGTGAGATGAATTAACAGAACACAAAGCAGTTTCTCAGAAAGCTTCTTTCCAGTTTTAACGGAAGATATTTCCTTTTCACCATAGCCCTCTATGGGCTTCCAAATATCACTTTGCAAATTCCACAAGAACAGTCTTAGCGAAAGGCTTCTTGAAGGAAAGCTGTAACTCTGTGAGATGAATTAACAGAACACAAGCAGTTTCTCAGCTTCTTTCGGGAGAAGATGGCCGAATAGGAACAGCTCAGTCTCCAACTCCCAGTGATTTCTGCATTTTCAACTGAGGTACTGGGTTCATCTCACTGGGGAGTGCCAGACGATCGGTGCTGGTCAGCTGCTGCAGCCCACCAGCGAGAGCTGAAGCAGGGCGAGGCATTGCCTCACCTGGAAAGCGCAAGGGGAAGGGAATCCTTTTCCTAGCCAGGAACTGAGACACACAACACCTGGAAAATCGGGTAACTCCCACCCCAAAACTGCGCTTTAAGCAAACAGGCACACCAGGAGATCATATCCACACCTGGCGGGAGGGTCCCACACCCAGGGCCTCCCTCATTGCTAGCACAGCAGTCTGTGATCTACCGGCAAGGCAGCAGCGAGGCTGGGGAGGCGCCCGCCATTGCTGAGGCTTAAGTAGGTAAACAAAGCTGCTGGGAAGCTCGAACTGGGTGGAGCTCACAGCAGCTCAAGGAAACCTGCCTGTCTCTGTAGACTCCACCTCTGGGGACAGGGCACAGTAAATAATAACAAACGCAGCAGCTCTGCAGGCATAAGCGACTCTGTCTGACAGCTTTGAAGAGAGCAGTGGATCTCCCAACACGGAGGTTGAGATCTGAGAAGGGACAGACTCCCTGCTCAAGTGGGTCCCTGACCCTGAGTAGCCTAACTGGAGACATCCCCACTAGGGGCAGTCTGACACCCACACCTCACAGGGTGGAGTACACCCCTGAGAGGAAGCTTCCAAAGCAAGAATCAGACAGGTACACTCGCTGTTCAGAAATATTCTATCTTCTGCAGCCTCTGCTGCTGATACCCAGGCAAACAGGGTCTGGGTGGACCTCAAGCAATCTCCTACAGCTACAACCTACAGCTGAGGATCCTGACTGTTAGAAGGAAAGCTATCAAACAGGAAGGACACCTACACCAAAACCCCATCAGTACATCACCATCATCAAAGACCAGAGGCAGATAAAACCACAAAGATGGGGAAAAAGCAGGGCAGAAAAGCTGGGAATTCAAAAATAAGGCGCATCTCCCCGGCAAGGGCGCAGCTCATCGCCAACAACGGATCAAAGCTGGACGGAGAATGACTTGACGAGATGAGAGAAGAAGGCTTCAGTCCATCAAATTTCTCAGAGCTAAAGGAGGAATTACGTACCCAGCGCAAAACTAAAATCTTGAAAAAATGGAAGAATTGATGGCTAGAGTAATTAATGCAGAGAAGCTCACAAACGAAATGAAAGAGGCGAAAACCATGGCACGAGAAATCGTGACAAATGCACAAGCTTCAGTAACCGACTCGATCAACTGGAAGAAAGAATGTCAGCGATGGAGGATCAAATGAATGAAATGAGCGAAGAGAAACCAAAAGAAAAAGAAGAAGAAATGAACAAAGCCTGCAAGAAGTATGGGATTATGTAAAAGACCAAATCTACGTCTGATTGGGGTGCCTGAAAGTGAGGGAAAATGGAACCAAGTTGGAAAACACTCTTCAGGATATCATCCAGGAGAACTTCCCCAACCTAGTAGGGCAGGCCAACATTCAAATCCAGGAAATACAGAGAAGCATACAAAGATACTCCTCGAGAAGAGCAACTCCAAGACACATAATTGCCAGATTCACCAAAGTTGAAATGAAGGAAAAAATCTTAAGGGCAGCCAGAGAAAGGTCGGGTTACCCACAAAGGAAGCCCATCAGACTAACAACAGATCTCTCGGCAGAAACTCTTCAAGCCAGAAGAGAGTGGGGCCAATATTCAACATTCTTAAAGAAAAGAATTTTAAACCCAGGATTTTATATCCAGCCAAACTAAGTTTCATAAGTGAAGGAGAAATAAAATCCTTTACAGATAAGCAAATGCTTAGGGATTTTGTCACCACTAGGCCTGCCTTACAAGAGACCCTGAAGGAAGCACTAAACATGGAAAGGAACAACCGGTACCAGCCATTGCAAAAACATGCCAAAATGTAAAGACCATCAAGGCTAGGAAGAAACTGCATCAACTAACGAGCAAAATAACCAGTTAATATCATAATGGCAGGATCAAGTTCACACATAACAATCTTAACCTTAAATGTAAATGGACTAAATGCTCCAATTAAAAGACACAGACTGGCAAACTGGATAAAGAGTCAAGACCCATCAGTCTGCTGTATTCAGGAGACCCATCTCACATACATAGGCTCAAAATAAAGGGATGGAGGAAGATTTACCAAGCAAATGGAGAACAAAAAAAAGCGGGGTTGCAATACTAGTCTCTGATAAAACAGACTTTAAACCATCAAAGATCAAAAGAGACAAAGAAGGCCATTACATAATGGTAAAGGGATCAATTCAACAGGAAGAGCTAACTATCCTAAATATATATGCACCCAATACAGGAGCACCCAGATTCATAAAGCAAGTCCTTAGAGACTTACAAAGAGACTTAGACTCCCATACAATAATAATGGGAGACTTCAACACTCCACTGTCAACATTAGACAGATCAACGAGACAGAAAGTTAACAAGGAGATCCAGGAATTGAACTCATCTCTGCAGCAAGCAGACCTAATGAACATCTATAGAACTCTCACCCCAAATCAACAGAATATACATTCTTCTCAGCACCACATCGTACTTACTCCAAAATTGACCACGTAATTGGAAGTAAAGCACTCCTCAGCAAATGTACAAGAACAGAAATTATAACAAACTGTCTCTCAGACCACAGTGCAATCAAATTAGAACTCAGGACTAAGAAACTCAATCAAAAGCTCAACTACATGGAAACTGAACAACCTGCTCCTGAATGACTACTGGGTACATAATGAAATGAAGGCAGAAATAAAGATGTTCTTTGAAACCAATGAGAACAAAGATACAACATACCAGAATCTCTGGGACACATTTAAAGCAGTGTGTAGAGGAAATTTATAGCACTAAATGCCCACAAGAGAAAGCAGGAAAGATCTAAAATTGACACTCTAACATCGCAATTAAAAGAACTAGAAGCAAGAGCAAACACATTCGAAAGCTAGCAGAAGGCAAGAAATAACTAAGATCAGAGCAGAACTGAAGGAGATAGAGACACAAAAACCCTCAAAAATCAATGAATCCAGGAGTTGGTTTTGAAAAGATCAACAAAATTGACAGACCACTAGCAAGACTAATAAAGAAGAAAAGAGAAGAATCAAATCGCCAATTAAAAATGATAAAGGGGATATCACCACCGACCCCACAGAAATACAAACTACCATCAGAGAATACTATAAACACCTCTACGCAAATAAACTGGAAAATCTAGAAGAAATGGATAATTTCCTGGACACTTACACTCTTCAAGACTAAACCAGGAAGAAGTTGAATCTCTGAATAGACCAATAGTAGGCTCTGAAATTGAGGCAATAATTAATAGCCTACCAACCAAAAAGTCCAGGACCAGATGGATTCACAGCTGAATTCTACCAGAGGTACAAGGAGGAGCTGGTACCATTCCTTCTGAAACTATTCCAATCAATAGAAAAGAGAATCCTCCTAACTCATTTATGAGGCCAACATCATCCTGATACCAAAGCCTGGCAGAGACACAACAAAAAGAGAATTTTAGACCAATATCCTGATGAACATCGATGCAAAATCCTCAATAAAATACTGGCAAACCAGTTCAGCAGCACATCAAAAAGCTTATCCACCATGATCAAGTGGGCTTCATCCCTGGGATGCAAGGCTGGTTCAACATTCGCAAATCAATAAACATAATCCAGCATATAAACAGAACCAAAGACAAGAACCACATCATTATCTCAATAGATGCAGAAAAGGCTTTTGACAAAATTCAACAGCCCTTCATGCTAAAAGCAGCTCAATAAATTCGGTATTGATGGAGCGTGCCTCAAAATCATAAGAGCTATTTATGACAAACCCACAGCCAATATCATACTGAATGGGCAAAAACTGGAAAAATTCCTTTGAAAACTGGCACAAGACAGGGATGCCCTCTCTCACCTATTCAACATAGTGTTGGAAGTTCTGGCTAGGGCAATCAGGCAAGAGAAAGAAATCAAGGGGATTCAGTTAGGAAAAGAAGAAGTCAAATTGTCCCTGTTTGCAGACGACATGATTGTATATTTAGAAAACCCCATTGTCTCAGCCCAAAATCTCCTTAAGCTGATAAGCAACTTCAGCAAAGTCTCAGGATACAAAATTAATGTGCAAAAATCACAAGCATTCTTATACACCAGTGACAGTCAAACAGAGAGCCAAATCAGGAATGAACTTCCATTCACAATTGCTTCAAAGAGAATAAAATACCTAGGAATCCAACTTACAAGGGATGTAAAGGACCTCTTCAAGGAGAACTACAAACCACTGCTCAGTGAAATAAAGAGGACACAAACAAATGGAAGAACATACCATGCTCATGGATAGGAAGAATCAATATCGTGAAAATGGCCATACTGCCCAAGGTAATTTATAGATTCAATGCCATCCCCATCAAGCTACCAATGAGCTTCTTCACAGAATTGGAAAAAACTGCTTTAAAGTTCATATGGAACCAAAAGAGCCCGCATCTCCAAGACAATCCTAAGTCAAAAGAACAAAGCTGGAGGCATCACGCTACCTGACTTCAAACTATACTACAAGGCTACAGTAACCAAAACAGCATGGTACTGGTACCAAAACAGAGATATAGACCAATGGAACAGAACAGAGTCCTCAGAAATAATACCACACATCTACAGCCATCTGATCTTTGACAAACCTGAGAGAAACAAGAAATGGGAAAGGATTCCTATTTAATAAATGGTGCTGGGAAAATTGGCTAGCCATAAGTAGAAAGCTGAAACTGGATCCTTTCCTTACTCCTTATACGAAAATTAATTCAAGATGGATTAGAGACTTAAATGTTAGACCTAATACCATAAAAATCCTAGAGGAAAACCTAGGTAGTACCATTCAGGACATAGGCATGGGCAAAGACTTCATGTCTAAAACACCAAAAGCAACGGCAGCAAAAGCCAAAATTGACAAATGGGATCTCATTAAACTAAAGAGCTTCTGCACAGCAAAAGAAACTACCATCAGAGTGAACAGGCAACCTACAGAATGGGAGAAAATTTTTGCAATCTACTCATCTGACAAAGGGCTAATATCCAGAACCTACAAAGAACTCAAACAAATTTACAAGAAAAAACAAACAACCCCATCAAAAAGTGGGCAAAGGATATGAACAGACATTTCTCAAAGAAGACATTCATACAGCCAACAGACACATGAAAAATGCTCATCATCACTGGCCATCAGAGAAATGCAAATCAAAACCACAATGAGATACCATCTCACACCAGTTAGAATGGCGATCATTCAAAAGTCAGGAAACAACAGGTGCTGGAGAGGATGTGGAGAAATAGGAACACTTTTACACTGTTGGTGGGATTGTAAACTAGTTCAACCATTATGGAAAACAGTATGGCGATTCCTCAAGGATCTAGAACTAGATGTACCATATGACCCAGCCATCCCATTACTAGGTATATACCCAAAGGATTATAAATTATGCTGCTATAAAGACACATGCACACGTATGTTTATTGCAGCACTATTCTAATAACAAAGACTTGGAATCAACCCAAATGTCCATCAGTGACAGATTGGATTAAGAAAATGTGGCACATATACACCATGGAATACTATGCAGCCATAAAAAGGATGAGTTTGTGTCCTTTGTAGGGACATGGATGCAGCTGGAAACCATCATTCTTAGCAAACTATCACAAGAACAGAAAACCAAACACCGCATGTTCTCACTCATAGGTGGGAACTGAACAATGAGATCACTTGGACTCGGGAAGGGAACATCACACACGGGGCCTATCATGGGGAGGGGAGGGAGGGATTGCATTGGGAGTTATACCTTATGTAAATGACGGGTTGATGGGTGCAGCACACCAACATGGCACAAGTATACATATGTAACAAACCTGCACATTGTGCACATGTACCCTACAACTTGAAGTTTAATAATAATAAATAAATTTAAAAAAAAAAAAAACAGAACACAAAGCAGTTTCTCAGAAAGGTTTTTTCCAGTTTTTAACGGAAAATATTTCCTTTTTCACCGTAGCCTTCTAGGGGATTCCAAATATCACTTTGCATATTCCACAAGAACAGTCTCATCGAAAGGCTTCTTTAGGGGAAAGCTGTAACACTGTGAGGTGAATTAACAGAACACAAAGCAGTTTCTCAGAAAGCTTCTTTCCAGTTTTTAACGGAAGATATTTCCTTTTTCACCATAGCCCTCTATGGGCTTCCAAATATCACTTTGCAAATTCCACAAGAACAGTCTTAGCGAAAGGCTTCTTGAAGGGAAAGCTGTAAATCTGTAAGATGAATTAACAGAACACAAAGTAGTTTCTCAGAAAGCTTCTTTCCAGTTTCTAACGGAAGATATTTCCTTTTTCACCATAGCCGTATATGGGCTTCCAAATATCACTTTGCAATTTCCACAAGAACAGTCTTAGAGAAAGGCTTCTTTAGGGGAAAGCTGTACCTCTGTGAGATGAATTAACAGAACACAAAGCAGTTTCTCCGAAAGCTTCTTTCCAGTTTTTAACGGAAGATATTTCCTTTTTCACCATAACCTTCTATGGGCTTCCAAATATCACTTTGCCAATTCCACAAGAACAGTGTTGGAGAAAGTCTTCTTGAGGGGAAAGCTGTAACTCTGTGAGATGAATTAACAGAACACAAATCAGTTTCTCAGAAAGCTTCTTTACAGTTTCTAACGGAAGATGTTTCCTTTTTCACCATAGCCATCTATGGGCTTCCAAATATCACTTTGCCAATTCAACAACAACAGCCTTAGCGAAAGGCTTCTTCAAGGGAATGATGTAACTCTGTGAGATGAATTAACAGAACACAAAGCAGTTTCTCAGAAAGCTTCTGTCCAGTTTCAAACGGAAGATATTTCCTTTTTCACCATAGCCCTCTATGAGCTTCCAAATATCACTTTGCAAACTCCACAAGAACAGCCTTAGCGAAAGGCTGCTAGAGGGGAAAGAGGTAACCCTGTGAGACGAATTAACAGAACACAAAGCAGTTTCTCAGAAAGCTTCTTTCCAGTTTTTAACGGAAGATATTTCCTTTTTCACCATATCCCTCTATGGGCTTCCAAATATCACTTTGCAAATTCCACAACAACCGTCTTAGAGAAAGGCTTCTTGAGGGGAAAGCTGTAACTCTGTGCGATGAATTAACAGAACAGAAAGCAGTTTGTCAGAAAGCTTCTTTCCAGTTTTGAAAGGAAGATATTTCCTTTTTCACCATAGCCCCCTGTGGGCTTCCAAATATCACTTTGCAAATTCCACAAGAACAGCCTTAGCGAAAGGCTTCTTGAAGGGAAAGATGTAACTCTGTGAGATGAATTAACAGAACACAAAGCAGTTTCTCAGAAAGCTTCTTTCCAGTTTTTAACGGAAGATATTTCCTTTTCACCATAGCCCCTGTGGGCTTCCAAATATCACTTTGCAAATTCCACAAGAACAGCCTTAGCGAAAGGCTTCTTGAAGGAAAGATGTAACTCTGTGAGATGAATTAACAGAACACAAAGCAGTTTCTCAGAAAGCTTCTTTCCAGTTTTTAACGGAAGATATTTCCTTTTTCACCATAGCCCACTATGGGCTTCCAAATATCACTTTGCAAATTCCACAAGAACAGTCTTATCGAAAGGCTTCTTGAGCGGAAAGATGAAACTCTGTGAGATGAATTAACAGAACACAAAGCAGTTTCTCAGAAAGCTTCTTTCCAGTTTTTAACAGAAGATATTTCCTTTTTCACCATAGCCTCTATGGGTTTCAAAATATCACTTTGCAAATTCACAAGAACAGTCTTAGCGAAGGCTTCTTGAGGGAAAGCTGTAACTCTGTGAGATGAATTAACAGAACATAAAGCAGTTTCTCAGAAAGATTTCTTCCAGTTTTAATGGAAAATATTTCCTTCTTCACCGTAGCCCTCTAGGGCTTCCAAATATCACTTTGCAAATTCCACAAGAACAGTCTTAGAAAGGCTTCTTGAGGAAAGCTGTAACACTGTGAGATGAATTAACAGAACACAAAGCAGTTTCTCAGAAAGCTTCTTTCCAGTTTTTAACGGAAGATATTTCCTTTTCACCATAGCTCTATGGGCTTCCAAATATCACTTTGCAAATTCACAAGAACAGTCTTAGCGAAAGGCTTCTTGAGCGAAAGCTGTAACTCTGTGAGATGAATTAACAGAACACAAAGCAGTTTCTCAGAAAGCTTTTTTCCAGTTTTTAACGGAAGATATTTCCTTTTTCACCATAGCCCACGATGGGCTTCCAAATATCACTTTGCAAATTCCACAAGAACAGTCTTAGAGAAAGGTTCTTGAGGAAAGATGAAACTCTGTGAGATGAATTAACAGAACACAAAGCAGTTTCTCAGAAAGCTTCTTTCCAGTTTTTAACGGAAGATATTTCCTTTTCACCATAGCCCTCTATGGGCTTCCAAATATCACTTTGCAAATTCCACAAGAACATTCTTAGCGAAAGGCTTCTTGAGGGAAAGCTGTAACTCTGTGAGATGAATTAACAGAACACAAAGCAGTTTCTCAGAAAGCTTTTTTAGTTTTTAACGGAAGATATTTCCTTTTCACCATAGCCTCTATGGGCTTCCAAATATCACTTTGCCAATTCCACAAGAATAGCCTTAGTGAAAGGCTTCTTGAAGGTAAAGATGTAACTGTGTGAGATAAATTAACAGAACACAAAGCAGTTTCTCAGAAATCTTCTTTCCAGTTTTTAATGGAAGATATTTCCTTTTTCACCATAGCCCTCTAGGGGCTTCCCAATATCACTTTGCAAATTCCACAAGAACAGTCTTAGAGAAAGGCTTCTTGAGGGGAAATCTGTAACCCTGTGAGATGAATTAATAGAACACAAAGCAGTTTTTCAGGAAGCTTCTTTCCAGTTTTTAGCGGAAGATATTTCCTTTTTCACCGTAGCCCTCTAAGGGCTTCCAAATATCACTTTTCCAATTCCACAAGAACAGCCTTAGTGAAAGGCTTCTTGAAGGGAAAGATGTAACTCTGTGAGACGAATTATCAGAACACAAAGCATTTTCTCAGGAAGCTTTTTTCCAATTTTTAACAGAAGATATTTCCTTTTTCACCATAGCCCTCTGTGGGCTTCCAAATATCACTTTGCCAATTCCACAAGAACAGCCTTAGAGAAAGGCACCCTTGAGGGAAAGATGTAACTCTGTGAGATGAATTAACAGAACACAAAGCAGTTTCTCAGAAAGCTTCTTCCAGTTTTTAACGGAATATATTTCGTTTTTCACCATAGCCCTCTATGGGCTTCCAAATATCACTTTGCAAATTCCACAAGAACAGTCTTAGAGAAAGGCTTCTTGAAGGAAAGATGTAACTCTGTGAGATGAATTAATAGAACACAAAGCAGTTTCTCAGAAAGCTTCTTTCCAGTTTTTAGCGGAAGATATTTCCTTTTTCACCATAGAACTCTATGGGCTTCCAAATATCACTATGCCAATTTCACAAGAACAGCCTTAGCGAAAGGCTTCTTAAAGGGAAAGATGTAACTCTGTGAGATGAATTAACAGAATACAAAGCAGTTACCCAGAAAGGTTTTTTCCAGTTTTTAACGGAAGATATTTTCTTTTTCACCATAGCCCTCTATGGGCTTTCAAATATCACTTTGCAAATTCCACAAGAACAGTCTCAGCGAAAGGCTTCTTGAGGGGAAAGCTGTAACGCTGTGAGATGAATTAACAGAACACAAAGCAGTTTCTCAGAAAACTTCTTTCTAGTTTTTAAAGGAAGATATTTCCTT
This sequence comes from Erythrocebus patas, assembly GCA_023783455.1. NCBI lineage: Eukaryota > Metazoa > Chordata > Mammalia > Primates > Cercopithecidae > Erythrocebus > Erythrocebus patas. The sequence goes on from JAKFHT010000292.1 coordinate 43,341, forward strand.
TTTCACCATAGCCCTCTATGGGCTTCCAAATATCACTTTGCCAGGTCCACAAGAACAGTCTTAGAGAAAGGCTTCTTCCGGAGAAAGCTGTAACTCTGTTAGATGAATTAGCAGAACACAAAGTAGTTTCTCAGAAAGCTTCTTTCCGGTTTTTAACAGAAGTTATATCCTTTTTCATCATAGCCCTCTATGGGCTTCCAAATATCACTTTGCAAATTCCACAAGAACAGTCTCAGTGAAAGGCTTCTTGAATGGAAAATGTAACTCTGTCGGATGAATTAATAGAACACAAAGCAGTTTCTCAGAAAGCTTCTTTCCAGTTTTTAACGGAATATATTTCCTTTTTCACCATAGCCCACTATGGGCTTCCAAATATCACTTTGCAAATTCCACATGAACAGTCTTAGAGAAAGCCTTCTTGAGGGGAAAGCTGTAACTCTGTGCAATGAATTAACAGAACACAGAGCAGTTTCTCAGAAAACTTCTTTCTAGTTTTTAAAGGAAGATATTTCCTTTTTCACCATAGCCCTCTTTCGGCTTCCAAATATCACTTTGCAAATTCCACAAGAACAGTCTTAGCGAAAGGCTTCTTGAGCGGAAAGCTGTAACTCTGTGGGATGAATTAACAGAACACAAAGCAGTTTCTCAGAAAGATTCTTTCCAGGTTTTAAAGGAAGATATTTCCTTTTTCACCATAGCCTTCTACGGGTTTCCAAATATCACTTTGCATATTCCACAAGAACAGTCTTAGCGAAAGGCTTCTCCAGGGGAAAGCTGAAACTCTGTGAGATGAATTACAGAATACAAAGCAGTTTCTCAGAAAGCTTCTTTACAGTTTTTCACGGAAGATATTTCCTTTTTCACCATAGCCCTATGTGGGCTTCCAAATATCACTTTGCCAATTCCACAAGAACAGTCTTAGAGAAAGGCTTCTTCAGAGGAAAGCTGTAACCCTGTGAGATGAATTAATAGAACACAAAGCAGTTTTTCAGAAAGCTTCTTTCCAGATTTTAGCGGAAGGTATTTCCTTTTTCACCATAGCCCTCTATGGGCTTCCAAATTTCACTTTTCCAATTCCACAAGAACAGCCTTAGCGAAAGGCTTCTTGAAGGGAAAGATGTAACTCTGTGAGACAAATTAACAGAACACAAAGCAGTTTCTCAGAAAGCTTCTTTCCAGTTTTTAACGGAAGATATTTCCTTTTTCACCATAGCCCTCTATGAGCTTCCAAATATCACTTTGCAAATTCCACAAGAACAGTCTTAGAGAAAGGTTCTTGAGGGGAAAGCTATAACTCTGTGAGGTGAATTAACAGAACACAAAGCAGTTTCTCAGAAACCTTCTTTCCAGTTTTTAACGGAGGATATTTCCTTTTTCACCATAGACCTCTATGAGCTTCCAAATATCACTTTGCCAATTCCGCAGGAGCAGCCTTAGCGAAGGCTTCTTGAAGGAAAGATGTAACTCTGTGAGATGAATTAACAGAACAGAAAGCAGTTTCTCAAAAGCTTCTTTCCACTTTTAACGGAAGATATTTCCTTTTCACCATAGCCCTCTATGGCTTCCAAATATCACTTTGCAAATTCCACAAGAACTGTCTTGGAGAAAGGCTTCTTGAGGGAAAGCTGTAACCTGTGAGATGAATTAACAGAACACAAAGCAGTTTCTCAGAAAGCTTCTTTCAGTTTTAACGAAGATATTTCCTTTTCACCATAGCCCTCTATGGGCTTCCAAATATCACTTTGCCAATTCAGCAAGAACAGCCTTAGCGAAAGGCTTCTTGAGAAGAAAGCTGTAACTCTGTGAGATGAATTAACAGAACACAAAGCAGTTTCTCAGAAAGCTTCTTTCAGTTTTAACGGAAGATATTTCCTTTTCACCATAGCCCGCTATGGGCTTCAAAATATCATTTTGCAAATTCCACAAGAAGAGTCTTAGCGAAGGCTTCTTGAGCGGAAAGCTGTAACTCCGTGAGATGAATTAACAGAACACAAATCAGTTTCTCAGAAAGCTTCTTTCCAGTTTTTAACGGAAGATATTTCCTTTTTCTATATAGCCCTCTAAAGGCTTCCAAATATTACTTTGCAATTCCACAAGAACAGTCTTAGTGAAAGGCTTCTTGAAGGAAAGCTGTAACTCTGTAAGATGAATTAACAGAACACCAAGCAGTTTCTCAAAAGCTTCTTTCCAGTTTTAACGGAAGATATTTCCTTTTCACCATAGCCTCTATGGGCTTCCAAATATCACTTTGCAAATTCCACAAGAACGGACTTGAGAAAGGCTTCTTGAGGAAAGCTGTAACTCTGTCAGATGAATTAAGAGAACAAAAGCAGTTTTTCAGAAAGCTTCTTTCCAGTTTTTAGCGCAAGATATTTCCTTTTTCACCATAGCCCTCTATGGGCTTCCAAATATCCTTTTCCAATTCCACAAGAACAGCCTTAGTGAAAGGCTTTTTGAAGGGAAAGATTAACGCTGTGAAATGAATTAACAGAACACCAAGCAGTTTCTCAGAAAGATTTTTCCAGTTTCTAACGGAAGATATTTTTTTTCACCATAGCCCTCTAAGGGCTTCCAAATATCACTTTGCCAATTCAACAACAACAGCCTTAGCGAAAGGCTTCTTCAAGGGAAAGATGTAACTCTGTGAGGTGAATTAACAGAACACAAAGCAGTTTCTCAGAAAGCTTCTTTCCAGTTTTTAACGGAAGATATTTCCTTTTCACCATAGCCCTCTATGGGCTTCCAAATATCACTTTGCAAATTCCACAAGAACAGCCTTAGCGAAAGGCTGCTAGAGGGTAAAGAGGTAACTCTGTGAGATGAATTAACAGAACACTAAGCAGTTTCTCAGAAAGCTTCTTTCCAGTTTTTAACGGAAGATATTTCCTTTTCACCATAGGCCTCTATGGGCTTCCAAATATCACTTTGCAAATTCCACAAGAACAGTCTTAGTGAAAGGCTTCTTGAGGGAAAGCTGTAACCCTGTGAGATGAATTAACAGAACACAAAGCAGTTTCTCAGAAAGCTTCTTTCCAGTTTTAACGGAAGATATTTCCTTTTCACCATAGCCTCTATGGGCTTCCAAATATCACTTGCAAATTCCACAAGAACAGTCTTAGAAAGGCTTCTTGAGGGAAAGATGTAACTCTGTGAGATGAATTAACAGAACACAAAGCAGTTTCTCAGAAAGCTTCTTTCCAGTTTTTAACAGAAGATATTTCCTTTTCACCATAGCCTCTATGGGCTTCCAAATATCACTTGCAAATTCCACAAGAACATTCTTAGCGAAAGGCTTCTTGAAGGAAAGATTAACGCTGTGAAATGAATTAACAGAACACAAAGCAGTTTCTCAGAATGCTAATCTCCAGTTTTTAACGGAAGATATTTCCTTTTTCACCATAGCCCTCTATGGGCTTCCAAATATCACTTTGCCAATTCCACAAGAATAGCCTTAGCGAAAGGCTTCTTGAAGGTAAAGATGTAACTGTGTGAGATAAATTAATAGAACACAAAGGAGTTTCTCAGAAATCTTCTTTCCAGTTTTTAACAGAAGATATTTCCTTTTTCACCATAGCCCTCTAGGGGCTTCCAAATATCACTTTGCAAATTCCACAAGAACAGTCTTAGAGAAAGGCTTCTTGAGGGGAAAGCTGTAAGCCTGTGAGATGAATTAATAGAACACAAAGCAGTTTTTCAGGAAGCTTCTTTCCAGTTTTTAGCGGAAGATATTTCCTTTTTCACCATAGCCCTCTAAGGGCTTCCAAATATCACTTTTCCAATTGCACAAGAACAGCCTTAGCGAAAGGCTTCTTGAAGGGAAAGATGTAACTCTGTGAGACGAATTATCAGAACACAAAGCAGTTTCTCAGAAAGCTTCTTTCCAGTTCTTAACAGAAGATATTTCCTTTTTCACCATAGCCCACTATGCGCTTCCAAATATCACTTTGCAAATTCCACAAGAACAGTCTTATCGAAAGGCTTCTTGAGCGGAAAGCTGTAACTCTGTGAGATGAATTAACAGAACACAAAGCAGTTTCTCAGAAAGCTTCTTTCCAGTTTTTAACCGAAGATATTTCCTTTTTCACCATAGCCTTCTATGGGCTTCCAAATATCACTTTGCAAATTCCACAAGAACATTCTTAGCGAAAGACTTCCTTAGGGGGAAGCTCTAACCCTGTGAGGTGAATTAACAGAACACAAAGCAGTTTCTCAGAATGCTAATCTCCAGTTTTTAACGGAAGATATTTCCTTTTTCACCATAGCCCTCTATGGGCTTCCAAATATCACTTTGCCAATTCCACAAGAATAGCCTTAGCGAAAGGCTTCTTGAAGGTAAAGATGTAACTGTGTGAGATAAATTAATAGAACACAAAGGAGTTTCTCAGAAATCTTCTTTCCAGTTTTTAACGGAAGATATTTCCTTTTTCACCATAGCCCTCTAGGGGCTTCCAAATATCACTTTGCAAATTCCACAAGAACAGTCTTAGAGAAAGGCTTCTTGAGGGGAAAGCTGTAAGCCTGTGAGATGAATTAATAGAACACAAAGCAGTTTTTCAGGAAGCTTCTTTCCAGTTTTTAGCGGAAGATATTTCCTTTTCACCATAGCCTCTATGGGCTTCCAAATATCACTTTTCCAATTGCACAAGAACAGCCTTAGCGAAAGGCTTCTTGAAGGGAAAGATGTAACTCTGTGAGACGAATTATCAGAACACAAAGCAGTTTCTCAGAAAGCTTCTTTCCAGTTCTTAACAGAAGATATTTCCTTTTTCACCATAGCCCACTATGCGCTTCCAAATATCACTTTGCAAATTCCACAAGAACAGTCTTATCGAAAGGCTTCTTGAGCGGAAAGCTGTAACTCTGTGAGATGAATTAACAGAACACAAAGCAGTTTCTCAGAAAGCTTCTTTCCAGTTTTTAACAAAAGATATTTCCTTTTTCACCATAGCCCTCCATGGGCTTCCAAATATCACTTTGCCAATACCACAAGAACAGCCTTAGCGAAAGGCTTCTTGAAGGGAAACATATAATTCTGTGAGACGAATTAACAGAACACAAAGCAGTTTCTCAGAAAGCTTCTTTACACTTTTTAACGGAAGATATTTCCTTTTTCACCATAGCCCTCTACGGGCTTCCAAACATCACTTTGCTAATTCCACAAGAACAGCCTTAGCAAGAGGCTTCTTGAAGGGAAAGATGTAACTCTGTGAGATGAATTAACAGAACGCAAAGCAGTTTCTCAGAAAGCTTCTTTCCAGTTTTGAACGGAAGATATTTCCTTTTATACCTTTGCCCTCCATGGGCTTCCAAATATCACTTTGCAAATTCCACAAGAACAGTCTTAGAGGAAAGCTTCTTGATGGGAAAGCTGTAACTCTGTAAGATGAATTAACAGAACACAAAGCGGTTTCTCAGAAAGATTCTTTCCAGTTTTTTATGGATTTTATTTCCTTTTTCAGCATAGCCTTGTATGGGCTTCCAAATATCACTCTCCATATTCCACAAGAACAGCCTTAGCCAATGGAATCTTGAGAGGAAAGCTGTAACTCTGTGAGATGAATTAAGAGAACACAAAGCGGTTTCTCAGAAAGCTTCTTTCCAGTTTTTTATGCAATTTAATTTCCTTTTTCAGCATAGCCTTGTATGGGCTTCCAAATATCACTCTCCATATTCCACAAGAACAGTCTTAGCCAATGGAATCTTTAGAGGAAAGCTGTAACTCTGTGAGATGAATTAACAGAACACAAAGCATTTTCCCAGAAAGCTTCTTTCCAGTTTTTAACGAAAGATATTTCCTTTCCCACCATAGCCCTCTATGGGCTTCCAAATATCACTTTGCAAATTCCACAAGAACAGTCTTTACGAAAGGCTTTTGAAGGGAAAGGTGTAATTCTGTAAGATGAATTAACAGAACACAAAGCAGGTTCTCAGAAAGCTTCTTTCCAGTTTTTAACAGAAGATATTTCCTTTTTCACCATAGCCCTCGATGGGCTTCCAAATATCACTTTGCAAATTCCACAAGAACAGTCTTAGAGAAAGGCTTCTTGAGGGGAAAGCTGTAACTCTGTGAGATGAATTAACAGAACACAAAGCAGTTTCTCAGAAAGCTTCTTTCCAGTTTTTAACTGAAGATATTTCCTTTTTCACCATAATCCTCTATGGGCTTCGAAATATCACTTTGTCAATTCCACAAGAACAGCCTTAGCGAAAGGCCTCTAGAAGGGAAAGATGTAACTCTGTGAGATGACCTAACGGAACACAAAGCAGTTTCTCAGAAAGCTTCTTTCCAGTTTTTAACGGAAGATATTTCCTTTTTCACAATAGCCCTCTATGGTCGTCTAAATATCACTTTGCAAATTCCACAAGAAGGGTCTTAGCGAAACGCTTCTTGAGGGGAAAGTTGTAACTCTGTGAGATGAATTAACAGAACACAAAGCAATTTCTCAGAAAGCTTCTGTGCACTTTTTAACGGAAGATATTTCCTTTTTCACCATAGCCCTCTATGGCTTCCAAATATCACTTTGTCAATTCCACAAGAACAGCCTTAGCGAAAGGCTTCTTGAGGAAAGATGTAACTCTGTGAGGTTAATTAACAGAACACAAAGCAGTTTCTCAGAAAGCTTCTTTCCAGTTTCTAACGGAAGATATTTCCTTTTTCACCATAGCCCTCTGTGGGCTTCCAAATATCACTTTGCAAATTCCACAAGAACAGTCTTAGCGAAAGGCTTCTGAGGGAAAGTTGTAACTCTGTGAGATGAATTAACAGAACACAAAGCAGTTTCTCAGAAAGCTTCTTTCCAGTTTTTAACGGAAGATATTTCCTTTTTCACCATAGCCCTGTATAGGCTTCCAAATATCACTTTCCATATTCCACAAGAACAGTCTTAGCGAAAGGAATCTTGAGAGAAAAGCTGTAACTCTGTGAGATGAATTAAGAGAACACAAAGAAGTTTCCCAGAAAGCTTCTTTCCACTTTTAAACGGAAGATATTTTCTTTTTCACCATAGCCCTCTATGGGCTTCCAAATATCACTTTGCAAATTCCACAAGAACAGTCTTAGCGAAAGGCTTCTTGAGGGGAAAGCTGTAACTCTGTGATATGAATTAACAGAACACAAAGCAGTTTCTCCGAAAGCTTCTTTCCAGTTTTTAACGTAAGATATTTCCTTTTTCACCATAATCCTCTATGGGCTTCGAAATATCACTTTGTCAATTCCACAAGAACAGCCTTAGCGAAAGGCCTCTAGAAGGGAAAGATGTAACTCTGTGAGATGACCTAACGGAACACAAAGCAGTTTCTCAGAAAGCTTCTTTCCAGTTTTTAACGGAAGATATTTCCTTTTTCACAATAGCCCTCTATGGTCGTCTAAATATCACTTTGCAAATTCCACAAGAAGGGTCTTAGCGAAACGCTTCTTGAGGGGAAAGTTGTAACTCTGTGAGATGAATTAACAGAACACAAAGCAATTTCTCAGAAAGCTTCTGTGCACTTTTTAACGGAAGATATTTCCTTTTTCACCATAACCCTCTATGGCTTCCAAATATCACTTTGCAAATTCCACAAGAACTGCCTTAGCGAAAGGCTTCTTGAAGTAAAAGATGTAACTCTGTGAGGTTAATTAACAGAACACAAAGCAGTTTCTCAGAAAGCTTCTTTCCAGTTTTTATCGGAAGATATTTCCTTTTTCAAAATAGCCTTCTGTGGGCTTCCAAATATCACTTTGCAAATCCCACAAGAACAGTCTTAGAGAAAGGCTTCTTGAGGGGAAAGCTGTAACTCTGTGAGATGAATTAACAGAACACAAAGCAGTTTCTCAGAAAGCTTCTTTCCAGTTTTTAACGGAAGATATTTCCTTTTTCACCATAGCCCTGTATAGGCTTCCAAATATCACTTTCCATATTCCACAAGAACAGTCTTAGCGAAAGGAATCTTGAGAGAAAAGCTGTAACTCTGTGAGATGAATTAAGAGAACACAAAGAAGTTTCCCAGAAAGCTTCTTTCCACTTTTAAACGGAAGATATTTTCTTTTTCACCATAGCCCTCTTTGGGCTTCCAAATATCACTTTGCAAATTCCACAAGAACAGTCTTAGCGAAAGGCTTCTTGAAGGGAAAGCTGTAACTCTGTGAGATGAATTAACAGAACAAAAAGCAGTTTCTCAGAAAGCTTCTTTCCAGTTTTTAACCGAAGACATTTCCTTTTTCACCATAGCCCTCTATGGGTTTCCAAATATCACTTTGCAAATTCCACAAGAACAGCCTTAGCGAAAGGTTTCTTGAGGGGAAAGCTGTAACACTGTGAGATGAATTAACAGAACACAAAGCAGTTTCTCCAGCTTCTTTCCAGTTTTAATGGAAGATAGCTCCTTTTCACTATAGCCCACTATGGGATTCCAAATATCACTTTGCAAATTCCACAAAAACAGTCTTAGCGAAATGCTTCTTGAGGGTAAACCTGTAACTCCGTGAGATGAATCAACAGAACAGAAAGCATTTTCTCAGGAAGCTTCTTTCCAGTTTTTAACGTAAGATATTTCCTTTTTCACCATAGCCCTGTATGGGCTACGAAATATCACTTTGTCAATTCCACAAGAACAGCCTTAGCGATAGGCTTCTTGAGGGGAAAGCTGTAACTCTGTGAGATGAATTAAGAGAACACAAATCAGTTTCTCAGAAAGCTTCTTTCCAGTTTCTAACGGAAGATATTTCCTTTTTCACCATAGCCCTCTACGGTCTTCCAAATATCACTTTGCAAATTCCACAAGCACAGTCTTAGCGAAAGGCTTCTGGAGGGGAAAGTTGTAACTCTGTGAGATGAATTAACAGAACACAAAGCAGTTTCTCAGAAAGCTTCTTTCCAGTTTTTAACGGAAGATATTTCCTTTTTCACCATAGCCCCCTACGGGCTTCCTAATAACCCCTTGCCAATTCCACTAGAACAGCCTTAGCGACAGGCTTCTTGAAGGGAAAGATGTAACTCTGTGAGATGAATTAACAGAACACAAAGCAGTTTCTCAGAAAGTGTTTTTCCAGTTTTCAACGGAGGATATTTCTTTTTTCACAATAGCCCTCTATGGACTTCCAAATGTCACTTTGCAAATTCCACAAGAACAGTCTTAGCGAAGGGCTTCTTGAGGGGAAAGCTGTAACACTGTGAGATGAATTAACAGAACACAAAGCAGTTTCTCAGAAAGCTTCTTTCCGGTTTTTAACGGAAGATATTTCCTTTTCACCATAGCCCCCTACGGGCTTCCTAATAACCCTTTGCCAATTCCACTAGAACAGCCTTAGCGACAGGCTTCTTGAAGGGAAAGATGTAACTCTGTGAGATGAATTAACAGAACACAAAGCAGTTTCTCAGAAAGTGTTTTTCCAGTTTTCAACGGAGGATATTTCTTTTTTCACAATAGCCCTCTATGGACTTCCAAATGTCACTTTGCAAATTCCACAAGAACAGTCTTAGCGAAGGGCTTCTTGAGGGGAAAGCTGTAACACTGTGAGATGAATTAACAGAACACAAAGCAGTTTCTCAGAAAGCTTCTTTCCGGTTTTTAACGGAAGATATTTCCTTTTTCTCCATAGCCCTCTATGAGCTTCCAAATATCACTTTGCAAATTCCTCTAGAACAGTCTTAGCGAAAGGCTTCTTGAGGGGGAAGCTGTAACTCTGTGAGATGAAATAACAGAACAAAAAGCAGTTTTTCAGAAAGCTTCTTTCCAGTTTTTAATTGAAGATATTTCCTTTTTCACCATAGCCCTCTATGGGCTTCCAAATATCACTTTGCCAATTCCAAAAGAAAGCCTTAGCGAATGCCTTGTTGAAGGGTAAGCTGTAACTCTGTGAGATGAATTAACAGAACACAAAGCAGTTTCTCAGAATGCTTCTTCTCCGTTTTTATCTTAGGATACTTCCTTTTTCACCACAGCCCTCTATGAGCTTCCAAATATCACTTTGCCAATTCCACAAGAACTGTCTTAGCGAAAGGATTCTTGAAGGGAAATCTGTAACTCTGTCACATGAAATAACAGAACCCAAAGCAGTTTCTCAGAATGCTTGTTTTATGTTTTTATCTCAGGTTATTTCCTTTTCAAGATAGTCCTCTATGGGCTTCCAAATATCACTTTGCAAATTCCACAAGAACAGTCTTTGCGAAAGGTTTCTTTAGGGGAAAGCTGTAACTCAGTGAGAAGAATTAACAGGACACAAAGCAGTCTCAGAAAGCTTCTTTCCAGTTTCTAACGGAAGATATTTCCTTTTTCACCATAGCCCTCTACGGGCTTCCAAATATCACTTTGCAAATTCCACAAGCACAGTCTTAGCGAAAGGCTTCTGGAGGGGAAAGTTGTAACTCTGTGAGATGAATTAACAGAACACAAAGCAGTTTCTCAGAAAGCTTCTTTCCAGTTTTTAACGGAAGATATTTCCTTTTATACATTAGCCCTCCATGGGCTTCCAAATATCATTTTCCAAATTCCAGAAGAACAGTCTTAGCGAAAGGCTTCTTGAGGGGAAAGCTGTAACTCTGTGAGATGAATTAAGAGAACACAAATCAGTTTCTCAGAAAGCTTCTTTACAGTTTTTAACGGAAGATATTTTCTTTTTCACCGTTGACCACTATGGGCTTCCAAATATCACTTTGAAAATTCCACAAGAAAAGTCTTAGAGAAAGGCTTCTTGAAGGGACAGCTGTAACTCTGTAAGATGAATTAACAGAACACAAATCGGTTTTTCAGAAAGCTTCTTTCCGGTTTTTAACGGAAGATATTTCCTTTTTCACCATAGCCCTCTTGGGGCTTCAAATATCACTTTGCAAATTCCACCAGAACAGCCTTAGCGTAAGGCTTCTTGAATGGAAAGCTGTAACTCTGTGAGATGAATTAACAGAACACATTGCAGTTTCTCAGAACGCTTCTTTCCAGTTTTTAACGGAAGATATTTCCTTTTTCACCTTAGCCCTCTATGGGCTTCCAAATATCACTTTGCAAATTCCACAAGAACAGTCTTAGTGAAAGGCTTCTTGAGGGGAAAGCTGTAACTCTGTGAGATGAATTAACAGAACACAAAGCAGTTTCTCAGAGAGTTCTTTCAGTATTTAAGGGAAGATATTTCCTTTTTCACCATAGCCCTCTATGGGTTTCCAAATATCACTTTGCGAATTCCACAAGAATAGTCTTAGCGAAAGGTTTCTTGAGGGGAAAGCTGTAACTCTGTGAGATGGATTAACAGAACACAAAGCAGTTTCTCAGAAATCTTCTTTTCAGTTTTTATCTTAAGATATTTCCTTTTTCACCATAGCCCTCTATGGACTTCCAAATATCACTTTGCAACTTCCACAAGAAAAGTCTTAGCGAAAGTCTTCTTGGGGGGAAAGCTGTAATTCTTTGAGATGAATTAACAGTACACAACACAGTTTCTCAGAAAGCTTCTTTCCAGTGTTTAATGGAAGATATTTCCTTTTACACCATAGCCCTCTATGGGCTTCCAAATATCACTTTGCAAATTCCAAAAGAACAGTCTTATCGAAAGGCTTCTTGAGCGGAAAGCTGTAACTCTGTGAGATGAATTAACAGAACACAAATCGGTTTTCAGAAAGCTTCTTTCCAGTTTTAACGGAAGATATTTCCTTTTCACCATAGCCCTCTATGGGCTTCCAAATATCACTTTGCAAATTCCACAAGAACATTCTTAGCGAAAGACTTCCTTAGGGGAAGCTCTAACCCTGTGAGGTGAATTAACAGAACACAAAGCAGTTTCTCAGAATGCTAATCTCCAGTTTTAACGGAAGATATTTCCTTTTCACCATAGCCCTCTATGGGCTTCCAAATATCACTTTGCCAATTCCACAAGAATAGCCTTAGCGAAAGGCTTCTTGAAGGTAAAGATGTAACTGTGTGAGATAAATTAATAGAACACAAAGGAGTTTCTCAGAAATCTTCTTTCCAGTTTTTAACGGAAGATATTTCCTTTTTCACCATAGCCCTCTAGGGGCTTCCAAATATCACTTTGCAAATTCCACAAGAACAGTCTTAGAGAAAGGCTTCTTGAGGGGAAAGCTGTAAGCCTGTGAGATGAATTAATAGAACACAAAGCAGTTTTTCAGGAAGCTTCTTTCCAGTTTTTAGCGGAAGATATTTCCTTTTTCACCGTAGCCCTCTAAGGGCTTCCAAATATCACTTTTCCAATTGCACAAGAACAGCCTTAGCGAAAGGCTTCTTGAAGGGAAAGATGTAACTCTGTGAGACGAATTATCAGAACACAAAGCAGTTTCTCAGAAAGCTTCTTTCCAGTTCTTAACAGAAGATATTTCCTTTTTCACCATAGCCCACTATGCGCTTCCAAATATCACTTTGCAAATTCCACAAGAACAGTCTTATCGAAAGGCTTCTTGAGCGGAAAGCTGTAACTCTGTGAGATGAATTAACAGAACACAAAGCAGTTTCTCAGAAAGCTTCTTTCCAGTTTTTAACAAAAGATATTTCCTTTTCACCATAGCCCTCCATGGGCTTCCAAATATCACTTTGCCAATACCACAAGAACAGCCTTAGCGAAAGGCTTCTTGAAGGAAACATATAATTCTGTGAGACGAATTAACAGAACACAAAGCAGTTTCTCAGAAAGCTTCTTTACACTTTTTAACGGAAGATATTTCCTTTTCACCATAGCCCTCACGGGCTTCCAAACATCACTTTGCTAATTCCACAAGAACAGCCTTAGCAAGAGGCTTCTTGAAGGAAAGATGTAACTCTGTGAGATGAATTAACAGAACACAAAGCAGTTTCTCAGAAAGCTTCTTTCCAGTTTTGAACGGAAGATATTTCCTTTTATACCTTTGCCTCCATGGGCTTCCAAATATCACTTTGCAAATTCCACAAGAACAGTCTTAGAGGAAAGCTTCTTGATGGGAAAGCTGTAACTCTGTAAGATGAATTAACAGAACACAAAGCGGTTTCTCAGAAAGATTCTTTCCAGTTTTTAACAAAAGATATTTCCTTTTTCACCATAGCCCTCCATGGGCTTCCAAATATCACTTTGCCAATTCCACAAGAACAGCCTTAGCGAAAGGCTTCTTGAAGGAAACATATAATTCTGTGAGATGAATTAACAGAACACAAAGCAGTTTCTCAGAAAGCTTCTTTACACTTTTTAACGGAAGATATTTCCTTTTCACCATAGCCCTCACGGGCTTCCAAACATCACTTTGCTAATTCCACAAGAACAGCCTTAGCAAGAGGCTTCTTGAAGGAAAGATGTAACTCTGTGAGATGAATTAACAGAACACAAAGCAGTTTCTCAGAAAGCTTCTTTCCAGTTTTTAACGGAAGATATTTCCTTTTATACCTTTGCCTCCATGGGCTTCCAAATATCACTTTGCAAATTCCACAAGAACAGTCTTAGAGAAAGGCTTCTTGAGGGAAAGCTGTAACTCTGTAAGATGAATTAACAGAACACAAAGCAGTTTCTCAGAAAGCTTCTTTCCAGTTTTTAACTGAAGATATTTCCTTTTTCAGCATAGCCTCTATGGGCTTCCAAATATCACTTTCCATATTCCACAAGAACAGCCTTAGCCAATGGAATCTTGAGAGGAAAGCTGTAACTCTGTGAGATGAATTAAGAGAACACAAAGCAGTTTCTCAGAAAGCTTCTTTCCAGTTTTTATGCAATTTAATTCCTTTTCAGCATAGCCTTGTATGGGCTTCCAAATATCACTCCATATTCCACAAGAACAGTCTTAGAAAGGCTTCTTGAGGGAAAGCTGTAACTCTGTGAGATGAATTAACAGAACACAAAGCATTTTCCCAGAAAGCTTCTTTCCAGTTTTTAACGAAGATATTTCCTTTCCCACCATAGCCCTCTATGGGCTTCCAAATATCACTTTGCAAATTCCACAAGAACAGTCTTAGCGAAAGGCTTTTGAAGGAAAGGTGTAATTCTGTAAGATGAATTAACAGAACACAAAGCAGGTTCTCAGAAAGCTTCTTTCCAGTTTTAACAGAAGATATTTCCTTTTCACCATAGCCCTATGGGCTTCCAAATATCACTTTGCAAATTCCACAAGAACAGTCTTAGAGAAAGGCTTGAGGGAAAGCTGTAACTCTGTGAGATGAATTAACAGAACACAAAGCAGTTTCTCAGAAAGCTTCTTCCAGTTTTTAACTGAAGATATTTTTTCACCATAATCCTCTATGGGCTTCCAAATATCACTTTGTCAATTCCACAAGAACAGCCTTAGCGAAAGGCCTCTAGAAGGAAAGATGTAACTCTGTGAGATGAATTAACAGAACACAAAGCAGTTTCTCAGAAAGCTTCTTTCCAGTTTTTAACGGAAGATATTTTTTCACCATAGCCCTCTATGGGCTTCCAAATATCACTTTGCAAATTCCACAAGAAGGGTCTTAGCAAACGCTTCTTGAGGGGAAAGTTGTAACTCTGTGAGATGAATTAACAGAACACAAAGCAGTTTCTCAGAAAGCTTCTTCCAGTTTTTAACGGAAGATATTTCCTTTTCACCATAACCCTCTATGGCTTCCAAATATCACTTTGCAAATTCCACAAGAACAGTCTTAGAAAGGCTTCTTGAAGTAAAAGATGTAACTCTGTGAGGTTAATTAACAGAACACAAAGCAGTTTCTCAGAAAGCTTCTTTCCAGTTTTTAACGAAGATATTTCCTTTTTCACCATAGCCCTCTAGGGCTTCCAAATATCACTTTGCAAATTCCACAAGAACAGTCTTAGAGAAAGGCTTCTTGAGGAAAGCTGTAACTCTGTGAGATGAATTAACAGAACACAAAGCAGTTTCTCAGAAAGCTTCTTTCCAGTTTTTAACGGAAGATATTTCCTTTTTCACCATAGCCCTGTATAGGCTTCCAAATATCACTTTCCATATTCCACAAGAACAGCCTTAGAAAGGAATCTTGAGAGAAAAGCTGTAACTCTGTGAGATGAATTAACAGAACACAAAGAAGTTTCCCAGAAAGCTTCTTTCCACTTTTAAACGGAAGATATTTTCTTTTCACCATAGCCCTCTATGGGCTTCCAAATATCACTTTGCAAATTCCACAAGAACAGTCTTAGCGAAAGGCTTCTTGAGGAAAGCTGTAACTCTGTGAGATGAATTAACAGAACACAAAGCAGTTTCTCAGAAAGCTTCTTTCCAGTTTTTAACGGAAGATATTTCCTTTTCACCATAATCCTCTATGGGCTTCCAAATATCACTTTGTCAATTCCACAAGAACAGCCTTAGCGAAAGGCCTCTAGAAGGAAAGATGTAACTCTGTGAGATGAATTAACAGAACACAAAGCAGTTTCTCAGAAAGCTTCTTTCCAGTTTTTAACGGAAGATATTTCCTTTTTCACAATAGCCCTCTATGGTCGTCTAAATATCACTTTGCAATTCCACAAGAAGGGTCTTAGCAAACGCTTCTTGAGGGGAAAGTTGTAACTCTGTGAGATGAATTAACAGAACACAAAGCAATTTCTCAGAAAGCTTCTTTCCACTTTTAAACGGAAGATATTTCCTTTTCACCATAACCCTCTATGGCTTCCAAATATCACTTTGCAAATTCCACAAGAACTGCCTTAGCGAAAGGCTTCTTGAAGTAAAAGATGTAACTCTGTGAGGTTAATTAACAGAACACAAAGCAGTTTCTCAGAAAGCTTCTTTCCAGTTTTTATCGGAAGATATTTCCTTTTTCAAAATAGCCTTCTGTGGGCTTCCAAATATCACTTTGCAAATCCCACAAGAACAGTCTTAGAGAAAGGCTTCTTGAGGGGAAAGCTGTAACTCTGTGAGATGAATTAACAGAACACAAAGCAGTTTCTCAGAAAGCTTCTTTCCAGTTTTTAACGGAAGATATTTCCTTTTTCACCATAGCCCTGTATAGGCTTCCAAATATCACTTTCCATATTCCACAAGAACAGTCTTAGAGAAAGGCTTTTGAGGGAAAGCTGTAACTCTGTGAGATGAATTAAGAGAACACAAAGAAGTTTCCCAGAAAGCTTCTTTCCACTTTTAAACGGAAGATATTTTCTTTTTCACCATAGCCCTCTTTGGGCTTCCAAATATCACTTTGCAAATTCCACAAGAACAGTCTTAGCGAAAGGCTTCTTGAAGGGAAAGCTGTAACTCTGTGAGATGAATTAACAGAACAAAAAGCAGTTTCTCAGAAAGCTTCTTTCCAGTTTTTAACCGAAGACATTTCCTTTTTCACCATAGCCCTCTATGGGTTTCCAAATATCACTTTGCAAATTCCACAAGAACAGCCTTAGCGAAAGGTTTCTTGAGGGGAAAGCTGTAACACTGTGAGATGAATTAACAGAACACAAAGCAGTTTCTCCGAAAGCTTCTTTCCAGTTTTTAATGGAAGATAGCTCCTTTTTCACTATAGCCCACTATGGGATTCCAAATATCACTTTGCAAATTCCACAAAAACAGTCTTAGCGAAATGCTTCTTGAGGGTAAACCTGTAACTCCGTGAGATGAATCAACAGAACAGAAAGCATTTTCTCAGGAAGCTTCTTTCCAGTTTTTAACGGAAGATATTTTTTTCACCATAGCCCTGTATGGGCTTCCAAATATCACTTTGTCAATTCCACAAGAACAGCCTTAGCGAAAGGCTTGAGGGAAAGCTGTAACTCTGTGATATGAATTAACAGAACACAAAGCAGTTTCTCCGAAAGCTTCTTTCCAGTTTTTAACGTAAGATATTTCCTTTTCACCATAATCCTCTATGGGCTTCAAATATCACTTTGTCAATTCCACAAGAACAGCCTTAGCGAAAGGCCTCTAGAAGGAAAGATGTAACTCTGTGAGATGACCTAACGGAACACAAAGCAGTTTCTCAGAAAGCTTCTTTCCAGTTTTTAACGGAAGATATTTCCTTTTTCACAATAGCCCTCTATGGACTTCCAAATGTCACTTTGCAAATTCCACAAGAAGGGTCTTAGCAAAGGCTTCTTGAGGGAAAGCTGTAACTCTGTGAGATGAATTAACAGAACACAAAGCAATTTCTCAGAAAGCTTCTGTGCACTTTTTAACGGAAGATATTTCCTTTTTCACCATAACCGTCTATGGCTTCCAAATATCACTTTGCAAATTCCACAAGAACTGCCTTAGCGAAAGGCTTCTTGAAGTAAAAGATGTAACTCTGTGAGGTTAATTAACAGAACACAAAGCAGTTTCTCAGAAAGCTTCTTTCCAGTTTTTATCGGAAGATATTTCCTTTTTCAAAATAGCCTTCTGTGGGCTTCCAAATATCACTTTGCAAATCCCACAAGAACAGTCTTAGAGAAAGGCTTCTTGAGGGGAAAGCTGTAACTCTGTGAGATGAATTAACAGAACACAAAGCAGTTTCTCAGAAAGCTTCTTTCCAGTTTTTAACGGAAGATATTTCCTTTTTCACCATAGCCCTGTATAGGCTTCCAAATATCACTTTCCATATTCCACAAGAACAGTCTTAGTGAAAGGAGTCTTGAGAGAAAAGCTGTAACTCTGTGAGATGAATTAAGAGAACACAAAGAAGTTTCCCAGAAAGCTTCTTTCCACTTTTAAACGGAAGATATTTTCTTTTCACCATAGCCCTCTTTGGGCTTCCAAATATCAGTTTGCAAATTCCACAAGAACAGTCTTAGCGAAAGGCTTCTTGAAGGGAAAGCTGTAACTCTGTGAGATGAATTAACAGAACAAAAAGCAGTTTCTCAGAAAGCTTCTTTCCAGTTTTTAACCGAAGACATTTCCTTTTTCACCATAGCCCTCTATGGGTTTCCAAATATCACTTTGCAAATTCCACAAGAACAGCCTTAGCGAAAGGTTTCTTGAGGGGAAAGCTGTAACACTGTGAGATGAATTAACAGAACACAAAGCAGTTTCTCCGAAAGCTTCTTTCCAGTTTTTAATGGAAGATAGCTCCTTTTTCACTATAGCCCACTATGGGATTCCAAATATCACTTTGCAAATTCCACAAAAACAGTCTTAGCGAAATGCTTCTTGAGGGTAAACCTGTAACTCCGTGAGATGAATCAACAGAACAGAAAGCATTTTCTCAGGAAGCTTCTTTCCAGTTTTTAACGGAAGATATTTTTTTCACCATAGCCCTGTATGGGCTTCCAAATATCACTTTGTCAATTCCACAAGAACAGCCTTAGCGAAAGGCTTCTTGAGGGGAAAGCTGTAACTCTGTGAGATGAATTAAGAGAACACAAATCAGTTTCTCAGAAAGCTTCTTTCCAGTTTCTAACGGAAGATATTTCCTTTTTCACCATAGCCCTCTACGGTCTTCCAAATATCACTTTGCAAATTCCACAAGCACAGTCTTAGCGAAAGGCTTCTGGAGGGAAAGTTGTAACTCTGTGAGATGAATTAACAGAACACAAAGCAGTTTCTCAGAAAGCTTCTTTCCAGTTTTTAACGGAAGATATTTTTTTCACCATAGCCCTCACGGGCTTCCTAATAACCCTTGCCAATTCCACTAGAACAGCCTTAGCGACAGGCTTCTTGAAGGAAAGATGTAACTCTGTGAGATGAATTAACAGAACACAAAGCAGTTTCTCAGAAAGTGTTTTCCAGTTTTCAACGGAGGATATTTCTTTTTCACAATAGCCCTCTATGGACTTCCAAATGTCACTTTGCAAATTCCACAAGAACAGTCTTAGCGAAGGGCTTCTTGAGGGAAAGCTGTAACACTGTGAGATGAATTAACAGAACACAAAGCAGTGTCTCAGAAAGCTTCTTTCCGGTTTTAACGGAAGATATTTCCTTTTCTCCATAGCCCTCTATGAGCTTCCAAATATCACTTTGCAAATTCCTCTAGAACAGTCTTAGCGAAAGGCTTCTTGAGGGGAAGCTGTAACTCTGTGAGATGAAATAACAGAACAAAAAGCAGTTTTCAGAAAGCTTCTTTCCAGTTTTAATTGAAGATATTTCCTTTTTCACCATAGCCTCTATGGGCTTCCAAATATCACTTTGCAAATTCCACAAGAACAGCCTTAGCGAAAGGCTTCTTGAAGGAAAGCTGTAACTCTGTGAGATGAATTAACAGAACACAAAGCAGTTTCTCAGAATGCTTCTTCTCCGTTTTTATCTTAGGATACTTCCTTTTTCACCACAGCCCTCTATGAGCTTCCAAATATCACTTTGCCAATTCCACAAGAACTGTCTTAGCGAAAGGATTCTTGAAGGGAAATCTGTAACTCTGTCACATGAAATAACAGAACCCAAAGCAGTTTCTCAGAATGCTTGTTTTATGTTTTTATCTCAGGTTATTTCCTTTTCAAGATAGTCCTCTATGGGCTTCCAAATATCACTTTGCAAATTCCACAAGAACAGTCTTTGCGAAAGGTTTCTTTAGGGGAAAGCTGTAACTCAGTGAGAAGAATTAACAGGACACAAAGCAGTCTCAGAAAGCTTCTTTCCAGTTTCTAACGGAAGATATTTCCTTTTTCACCATAGCCCTCTACGGGCTTCCAAATATCACTTTGCAAATTCCACAAGCACAGTCTTAGCGAAAGGCTTCTGGAGGGGAAAGTTGTAACTCTGTGAGATGAATTAACAGAACACAAAGCAGTTTCTCAGAAAGCTTCTTTCCAGTTTTTAACGGAAGATATTTCCTTTTATACATTAGCCCTCCATGGGCTTCCAAATATCATTTTCCAAATTCCAGAAGAACAGTCTTAGCGAAAGGCTTCTTGATGGGAAAGCTGTAACTCTGTGAGATGAATTAAGAGAACACAAATCAGTTTCTCAGAAAGCTTCTTCCAGTTTTTAACGGAAGATATTTTCTTTTCACCGTTGACCACTATGGGCTTCCAAATATCACTTTGAAAATTCCACAAGAAAAGTCTTAGAGAAAGGCTTCTTGAAGGGACAGCTGTAACTCTGTAAGATGAATTAACAGAACACAAATCGGTTTTTCAGAAAGCTTCTTTCCGGTTTTTAACGGAAGATATTTCCTTTTTCACCATAGCCCTCTTGGGGCTTCAAATATCACTTTGCAAATTCCACCAGAACAGCCTTAGCGTAAGGCTTCTTGAATGGAAAGCTGTAACTCAGTGAGAAGAATTAACAGGACACAAAGCAGTCTCAGAAAGCTTCTTTCCAGTTTTTAACGGAAGATATTTCCTTTTTCACCTTAGCCCTCTATGGCTTCCAAATATCACTTTGCAAATTCCACAAGAACAGTCTTAGTGAAAGGCTTCTTGAGGGAAAGCTGTAACCTGTGAGATGAATTAACAGAACACAAAGCAGTTTCTCAGAGAGTTCTTTCAGTATTTAAGGAAGATATTTCCTTTTCACCATAGCCTCTATGGGCTTCCAAATATCACTTTGCAAATTCCACAAGAATAGTCTTAGCGAAAGGTTTCTTGAGGGAAAGCTGTAACTCTGTGAGATGGATTAACAGAACACAAAGCAGTTTCTCAGAAATCTTCTTTTCAGTTTTTATCGTAAGATATTTCCTTTTTCACCATAGCCCTCTATGGACTTCCAAATATCACTTTGCAACTTCCACAAGAAAAGTCTTAGCGAAAGTCTTCTTGGGGGGAAAGCTGTAATTCTTTGAGATGAATTAACAGTACACAACACAGTTTCTCAGAAAGCTTCTTTCCAGTGTTTAATGGAAGATATTTCCTTTTACACCATAGCCCTCTATGGGCTTCCAAATATCACTTTGCAAATTCCAAAAGAACAGTCTTATCGAAAGGCTTCTTGAGGGGAAAGCTGTAACTCTGTTAGATGAATTAACAGAACACAAAGCAGTATCTCAGAATCTTCTTTTCAGTTTTTATCTTAGGATATTTCCTTTTTCACCATAGCCCTCTAAGGGCTTCCAAATATCACTTTGCGAATTACACAAGAAGAATCTTAGCGAAAAGCTTGTGGAGTGGAAAGCTGTAACTCTGTGAGATGAAGTAACAGAACACAAAGCTGTTTCTCAGAAAGTTTCCTTCCACTTTTTAACTGGAGATATTTCCTTTTTCACCATAGCCCTCTATGAGCTTCAAAATATCACTTTGCAAATACCACAAGAACAGTCTTAGCGAAAGACTTCTTTAGGGAAAAGCTCTAACTGTGGGAGATGAATTAACAGAACAGAAAGCAGTTTCTCAGAAAGCGTCTTTCCAGTTTTTAACGGAAGATATTTCCTTTTTCACCATAGCCCTCTATGGGCTTCATAATATCACTTTGTAAATCCCACAACAACTGTCTTAGCGAAAGGCTTCTTGAGGGGAAAGCCGTAACTCTGTGAGATGAATTAACAGAACACAAAGCATTTTCTCAGAAAGCTTCTTTCCAGTTTTCAACAGAAGATATTTCCTTTTTCACCATAGCCCTCTCTGGGCTTCCAAATATCACTTTTCAAATTCCACAAGAACAGCCTTAGCGAAAGCTTCTTGAAGGTAAAGCTGTAACTTGTGTGATGAATTAACAGAACACAAAGCAATTTCTCAGAAAGCTTCTTTCCAGTTTTTAACGGAAGATATTTCCTTTTTCACCATAGCCCTCTAAGGGCTTCCAAATATCACTTTGCAAATTCCAGAAGAACAGTCTTAGCGAAACGCTTCTTGAGGGGAAAGCTGTATCTCTGTGAAATGAATTAACAGAACACAAAGCACTTTCTCAGAAAGCTTCTTTCCAGTTTTTAACGGAAGATATTTCCTTTTTCACCATAGCCCTCTATGGGCTTCCAAATATCACTTTGCCAATTCCACAAGAACAGCCTTAGCGAAAGGCTTCTTGAAGGAAATGCTGTAAGCCTGTGAGATGAATTAACAGAACACAAAGCAGTTTCTCAGAAAGCTTCTTTCCAGTTTTTAACGGAAGATATTTACTTTTTCACAGTAGCCCTCTAAGGGCTTCCAAATATCACTTTGAAAATTCCACAAGAACCATCTTGGAGAAAGGCTTCTTGAGGGGAAAGCTGTAACCCTGTGAGATGAATTAACAGAACACAAAGCAGTTTCTCAGAAAGCTTCTTTCCAGTTTTTAACGGAAGATATTTCCTTTTTCACCATAGCCCTCTAAGGGCTTCCAAATATCACTTTGCAAATTCCACAAGAACAGTCTTAGCGAAAGGCTTCTTTAGGGAAAAGCTCTAACTGTGGGAGATGAATTAACAGAACAGAAAGCAGTTTCTCAGAAAGCTTCTTTCCAGTTTTTAACGGAAGATATTTCCTTTTTCACCATAGCCCTCTATGGGTTTCCAAATATCACTTTGCCAATTCCACAAGAACAGTCTTAGCGAAAGGCTTCTTGAAGGGAAAGATGTAACTCTGTGAGATGACTTAACAGAAAACAAAGCAGTTTCTCAGAAAGCTTCTTTCCAGTTTTTCACGGAAGATAATTCCTTTTTCATCATAGCCCTCTATGGGCTTCCAAATATCACTTTGCCCATTCCACAAGAGCAGACTTAGCGAAAGGATTCTTGAAGGGAAAGATGTAACTGTGAGATGAATTAACAGAACACAAAGCAGTTTCTCACAAAGCTTCTTTCCAGTTTTTAACGGAAGATATTTCCTTTTTCACTATAGCCCTCTATGGGCTTTCAAATATCACTTTGCCAATTCCACAAGAACAGCCTTAGCGAAAGTCTTCTTGAAGGGAAATATGTAACTCTGTAAGATGAATTAACAAAACACAAAGCAGTTTCTCAGAAAGCTTCTTTCCAGTTTTTCACGGAAGATATTTCCTTTTTCACCACAGCCCTCTACGGGCTTCCAAATATCACTTTGTAAATTCCACAAGAACAGTCTTAGAGAAAGGGTTCTTAAGAGGAAAGCTGTAACTCTCTGAGATGAATTAGGAGAACACAAAGCAGTTTCTCAGAAAGCTTCTTTCCAGTTTTTAAGGAAAGACATTTCCTTTTTCACCAAAGAACTCTAAGGGCTTCCAAATATAACTTTGCAAATTCCACAAGAACAGTCTTAGCGAAAGGCTTCTTGAGGGGAAAGCTGTAACTCTGTGAGATGAATTAACAGAACACAAAGCAGTTTCTCAGAGAGTTCTTTCCAGTATTTAAGGGAAGATATTTCCTTTTTCACCATAGCCCTCTATGGGTTTCCAAATATCACTTTGCGAATTCCACAAGAATAGTCTTAAAGAAATGCTTCTTGAGGGGAAAGCTGTAACTCTGTGAGATGAATTAACAGAACACAAAGCAGTTTCTCAGAAATCTTCTTTTCAGGTTTTATCTTAGGATATTTCCTTTTTCACCATAGCCCTCTAAGGGCTCCCAAATATCACTTTGCAAATTCCACAAGAAGAATCTTAGCGAAAGGCTTGTGGAGGGGAAAGCTGTAACTCCGTGAGATGAAGTAACAGAACACAAAGCTGTTTCTCAGAAAGTTTCCTTCCACTTTTTAACTGAAGATATTTCCTTTTTCACCATAGCCCTTTAGGAGCTTCAAAATATCACTTTGCATATTCCACAAGAACAGTCTTAGCGAAAGGCTTCTTGAGGGAAAAGCTCTAACTGTGGGAGATGAATTAACAGAACACAAAGCAGTTTCTCAGAAAGCATCTTTCCAGTTTTTAAGGGAAGATATTTCCTTTTTCACCATAGCCCTCTATGGGCTTCCAAATATCACTTTGCAAATCCCACAACAACTGTCTTAGCGAAAGGCTTCTTGAGGGGAAAGCCGTAACTCTGTGAGATGAATTAACAGAACACAAAGCAGTTTCTCAGAAAGCTTCTTTCCAGTTTTCAACAGAAGATATTTTCTTTTTCACCATAGCCCTCTCTGGGCTTCCAAATATCACTTTTCAAATTCCACAAGAACAGCCTTATCGAAAGCTTCTTGAAGGTAAAGCTGTAACTCTGTGTGATGAATTAACAGAACACAAAGCAATTTCTCAGAAAGCTTCTTTCCAGTTTTTAACGGAAGATATTTCCTTTTTCACCATAGCCCTCTAAGGGCTTCCAAATATCACTTTGCAAATTCCAGAAGAACAGTCTTAGCGAAACGCTTCTTGAGGGGAAAGCTGTATCTCTGGGAAATGAATTAACAGAACACAAAGCACTTTCTCAGAAAGCTTCTTTCCAGTTTTTAACGGAAGATATTTCCTTTTTCACCATAGCCCTCTATGGGCTTCCAAATATCACTTTGCCAATTCCACAAGAACAGCCTTAGTGAAAGGCTTCTTGAAGGAAATGCTGTAAGCCTGTGAGATGAATTAACAGAACACAAAGCAGTTTCTCAGAAAGCTTCTTTCCAGTTTTTAACGGAAGATATTTACTTTTTCACAGTAGCCCTCTAAGGGCTTCCAAATATCACTTTGAAAATTCCACAAGAACCATCTTGGAGAAAGGCTTCTTGAGGGGAAAGCTGTAACGCTGTGAGATGAATTAACAGAACACAAAGCAGTTTCTCAGAAAGCTAATCTCCAGTTTTTAACGGAAGATATTTCCTTTTTCACCATAGCCCTCTAAGGGCTTCCAAATATCACTTTGCAAATTCCACAAGAACAGTCTTAGCGAAAGGCTTCTTTAGGGAAAAGCTCTAACTGTGGGAGATGAATTAACAGAACAGAAAGCAGTTTCTCAGAAAGCGTCTTTCCAGTTTTTAACGGAAGATATTTCCTTTTTCACCATAGCCCTCTATCTGCTTCCAAATATCACTTTGCCAATTCCACAAGAACAGTCTTAGCGAAAGGCTTCTTGAAGGGAAAGATGTGACTCTGTGAGATGACTTAACAGAAAACAAAGCAGTTTCTCAGAAAGCTTCTTTCCAGTTTTTAACGGAAGATAATTCCTTTTTCATCCTAGCCCTCTATGGGCTTCCAAATATCACTTTGCCAATTCCACAAGAACAGCCTTAGCGAAAGTCTTCTTGAAGGGAAATATGTAACTCTGTAAGATGAATTAACAAAACACAAAGCAGTTTCTCAGAAAGCTTCTTTCCAGTTTTTAACGGATGATATTTCCTTTTTCACCACAGCCCTCTACGGGCTTCCAAATATCACTTTGTAAATTCCACAAGAACAGTCTTAGAGAAAGGGTTCTTAAGGGGAAAGCTGTAACTCTCTGAGATGAATTAGGAGAACACAAAGCAGTCTCTCAGAAAGCTTCTTTCCAGTTTTTAAGGAAAGACATTTCCTTTTTCACCAAAGAACTCTAAGGGCTTCCAAATATAACTTTGCAAATTCCACAAGAACAGTCTTAGCGAAAGGCTTCTTGAAGGGAAAGCTGTAACTCTGTGAGATGAATTAACAGAACACAAAGCAGTTTCTCAGAGAGTTCTTTCCAGTATTTAAGGGAAGATATTTCCTTTTTCACCATAGCCCTCTATGGGTTTCCAAATATCACTTTGCGAATTCCACAAGAATAGTCTTAAAGAAATGCTTCTTGAGGGGAAAGCTGTAACTCTGTGAGATGAATTAACAGAACACAAAGCAGTTTCTCAGAAATCTTCTTTTCAGGTTTTATCTTAGGATATTTCCTTTTTCACCATAGCCCTCTAAGGGCTTCCAAATATCACTTTGCGAATTCCACAAGAAGAATCTTAGCGAAAGGCTTGTGGAGGGGAAAGCTGTAACTCCGTGAGATGAAGTAACAGAACACAAACCTGTTTCTCAGAAAGTTTCCTTCCACTTTTTAAATGAAGATATTTCCTTTTTCACCATAGCCCTCTATGAGCTTCAAAATATCACTTTGCAAATTCCACAAGAACAGTCTTAGCGAAAGGCTTCTTGAGGGAAAAGCTCTAACTGTGGGAGATGAATTAACAGAACACAAAGCAGTTTCTCAGAAAGCATCTTTCCAGTTTTTAAGGGAAGATATTTCCTTTTTCACCATAGCCCTCTATGGGCTTCCAAATATCACTTTGCAAATCCCACAACAACTGTCTTAGCGAAAGGCTTCTTCAGGGGAAAGCTGTAACTCTGTGAAATGAAATAACAGAACACAAAGCCGTTTCTCAGAAAGCTTGTTTCCAATTTTTTACGGAAGATATTTCCTTTTTCACCATAGCCCTCTATGGGCTTCCAAATATCACTTTACAAATTCCACAAGAACAGTCTTAGCGAAAGGCTCCTTGAGGGGAAAGCTGTAACTCTGTGAGATGAATTAACAGAACACAAAGCTGTTTCTCAGAAAGCTTCTTTCCAGTTTTTAATGGAAGATTTTTCCTTTTTCACCACTGCCCTCTATGGGCTTCCAAATATCACTTTGCAAATTCCACAAGAACAGTCTTAGCGAAAGCCTTCTTGAGGGGTAAGCTGTAACTCTGTGAGATGAATTAACAGGACACAAAGCAGTTTCTCAGAAAGCTTCTTTCCAGTTTTTAACGCAAGATATTTCCTTTTTCACCACAGCCCTCTATGGGCTTCCAAATATCACCTTGCGAATTCCCCAAGAACAGTCTTAGCGAAAGGCTTCTTGAGGGGAAAGCTGTAACCCTGTGAGATGAATTAACAGAACACAAAGCAGTTTCTCAGAAATCTTCTTTTCAGTTTTTACCTTAGGACATTTGCTTTTTCACCATAGCCCTTTATGGGCTTCCTAATATCATTTTGCAACTTCCACAAGAAGAGTCTTAGCGAAAGGCTTCTTGAGGGGAGAGCTGTAACTCTGTGAGATGAATTAACAGAACACAAAGCATTTTCTCAGAAAGCTTCTTTCCAGTGTTTAACGGAAGATATTTCCTTTTACACCATAGCCCTCTATGGGCTTCCAAATATCACTTTGCAAATTCCACAAGAACTGTCTTAGCGAAAGGCTTCTTAAGGGAAAAGCTGTAACTCTGTAAGATTAATTATCAGAACACAAAGCAGTTTCTCAGACAGCTTCTTTTCTGTTTTTATCTTAGGACATTTCCTTTTTCACCATAGCCCTCTAAGGGCTTCCAAATATCACTTTGAGAATTCCACAAGAACAGTCTTAGCAAAAGGCTTCTTGAGGGGAAAGATATAACTCAGTGAGATGAATTAACAGAACACAAAGCAGTTTCTCAGAATGCTTCTTTCCAGTTTTTAAGGGAAGATTTTTCCTTTTTCAACATAGCCATCTATGGGCTTCCAAATATCACTTTGCAAATTCTACAAGCACAGTCTTAGCGAAAGGCTTCTTGAGGGGAAAGCTGTAACTCTGTGAGATGAATTAACAGAACACAAAGCAGTTTCTCAGAAAGCTTCTTTCAAGTTTGAAAGGGAAGTTATTTCCTTTTTCACCATTGCCCTCTATGGGATTCCAAATATCACTTTGCAAATTTCAAAAGAATAGTCTTAGCGAAAAGCTTCTTGAGGGGAAAGCTGTAACTCTGTGAGATGAATTAACAGAACACACATCAGTTTCTCAGAGAGACTTTTTACTGTTTTTAACGGAAGATATTTTCTTTTTCACCATAGCCCTCTCTGGGTTTCCAAATATCACTTTGCAAATTCTACAAGAACAGTCTTAGCGAAAGGCTTCCTAAGGGAAAAGCTGTATCTCTGTGAGATGAATTAACGGAACACAAAGCAGTTTCTCAGAAAGCTTCTTTCCAGTTTTTAAGGGAAGATATTTCCTTTTTCACCATAGCCCTCTATGGGCTTCCAAATATCACTTTGCAACTTCCACAGGAAGAGTCTTAGCGAAAGGCTTCTTGAGGGGAAAGCTGTAACTCTGTGAGATGAATTAACAGAACACAAAGGTGTTTCTCAGAAAGCTTGTTTCCAGTTTTTAACGGAAGATATTTCCTTTTTCAACATAACCCTCTATATTCTTCCAAATATCGCTTTGCAAATTCCACAAGAACAGTCTTAGCGAAAGGCTTCTTGAGGGGAAAGCTGTAATTCTGTAAGATGAATTAACAGAACACAAAGCAGTTTCTCAGAAAGCTTCTTTCCAGTTTGTAAGGAAGATATTTCCTTTTTCAACATAGCCCTCTATGGGCTTCCAAATATAACTTTACCAATACCACAAGAACAGTCTTAGCGAAAGGCTTCTTGAGGGGAAAGCTGTAACTCTGTGTGATGAGTTAACAGAAAACAAAGCAGTTTCTCAGAGAGTTATTTCCAGTATTTAAGGGAAGATATTTCCTTTTTCACGATAGCCCTCTATGGGCTTCCAAATATCACTTTGCGAATTCCACAAGAACAGTCTTAGTGAAAGGCTTCTTGAGGTGAAAGCTGTAACTCTGTGAGATGAATTAACAGAACACGAAGCAGTTTCTCAGAAAGCTTCTTTTCCGTTTTTATCTTAGGATATTTCGTTTTTCACCATAGCCCTTTATGGGCTCCCAAATATCACTTTGCAACTTCCACAAGAACAGTCTTAGCGAAAGTCTTCTTGAGGGGAAAGCTGTAATTCTGTGAGATGAATTAACAGAACACAAAGCAGTTTCTCAGAAAGCTTCTTTCCAGTTTTTAGGGGAAGATACATCCTTTTTCACCATAGTCCTCTACGGGCTTCCAAATATCACTTTGCAAATTCCACAGGAACAGTCTTAGCGAAAGGCTCCTTGAGGGGAAAGCTGTAACTCTTTGAGATGAATTAACAGAACACAAAGTAGTTTCTCAGAAGGCTTCTTTCCGGTTTGTAAAGGAAGATATTTCCTTTTTCACCATAGCCCTCTATGGGCTTGCAAATATTACTTTGCAAATTCCACAAGAAGTGTCTTAGCGAAAGCCTTCTTAAGGGGAAAGCTGTAACTCTGTGAGATGAATTAACAGAACACAAAACGGTTTCTAAGAAAGCTTCTTTCCAGTTTTTAACTGAATATATTTCCTTTTTCACCATAGCCCTCGATGGGCTTCCAAATATCACTTTGCAAATTCCACAACAACAGTCTTATCGAAAGGCTTATTGAGGGAAAATCTCTAACTCTGGGAGATGAATTAACAGAACACAAAGCAGTTTCTCAGAAAGCTTCTTTCCAGTTTTTAAAGGAAGATATTTCCTTTTTCACCATAGACCTCTATGGGCTTCCAAATATCACTTTGCCAATTCCACAAGAAGAGTCTTAGCGAAAGGCTTTTTGAGGGGAAAGCTGTAACTCTGTGAGATGAATTAACAGAACACAAAACAGTTTCTCAGAAAGCTTCTTTCCAGTTTTTAAGGGAAGATATATTCTTTTTCACCGTAGCCCTCTATGGGCTTCCAAATATCACTTTGCAAATTCCACAAGAACAGTCTTAGCGAAAGGCTTCTTCAGGGGAAAGCTGTAAATCTGTGAGATGAATTAAGAGGACACAAAGCAGTTTCTCAGAAAGCTTCTTTCCAGTTTTTAACGGAAGATATTTGCTTTTTCACCATAGCCCACTACGGGATTCCAAATATCACTTTGCAAATTAAACAACAACAATCCTGGCGAAAGGCTTCTTGAGGGGAAAGCTGTAACTCTGTGAGATGAATTAACAGAACACAAAGAAGTATCTCAGAAGCTTCTTTTCAGTTTTTATCTTAGGATATTTCTTTTTTCACCATAGCCCTCTAAAGGCTTCCAAATATCACTTTGAATTCCACAAGAAGAGTCTTAGCGAAAGGCTTGTGGAGGAAAGCTGTAACTCTGTGAGATGAAGTAACAGAACACAAAGCTGTTTCTCAGAAAGTTTCCTTCCACTTTTAACTGAAGATATTTTTCACCGTAGCCCTCTATGAGCTTCAAATATCACTTTGCAAATTCCACAAGAACAGTCTTAGCGAAAGACTTCTTGAGGAAAAGCTCAATCATGGGAGATGAAATAACAGAACACAAAGCAGTTTCTCAGAAAGCTTCTTTCCAGTTTTTAATAGCCCTCTATGGGATTCCAAATATCCCTTTGCGATTCCACAAAACAGCCTTAGCGAAAGGCTTCATGAAGGGAAAGATGTAACTCTGTGAGATGAATTAACAGAACACAGAGCAGATTCTCAGAAAGCTTCTTTCCAGTTTTGAACGGAACATATTTCCTTATTCAACATAGCCCTCTATGGGAGTCCAAATATCCCTTTGCCAATTCCACAAGAACAGCCTTAGCGAAAGGCTTCTTGAAGAGAAAGATGTAACTCTGTGAGATGAATTAACAGAACACAGAGCAGTTTGTCAGAAAGCTGCTTTCCAATTTTGAACGGAAGATATTTCCTTTTTCACCATAGCCCTCTATGGGCTTCCAAATATCCCTTTGCCAATTCCACAAGAACAGCCTTAGCGAAAGGCTTCTTGAAGGGAAAGATGTAACTCTGTGAGATGAATTAACAGAACACAGAGCAGTTTCTCAGAAAGCTTCTTTCCAATTTTGAACGGAAGATAGTTCCTTTTTCACCATAGCCCTCTATGGGATTCTAAATATCCCTTTGCCAATTCGACAAGAACAGCCTTACCGAAAGGCTTCTTG
>JAKFHT010000293.1:0-73545 GCA_023783455.1 Erythrocebus patas
AGTCTGCATTCAATAGTCAACTCAGAGACCCCAGATGCCATTTTCCATGCCAACTGGCCTGTCTGGACATTGTGCCATGTGGCTGGCCCCGCACTAGGCCAGGCCTCCATGAGGATAAGGAAACATGGGAGGTAGGAGGTCTGGGCCCTGCCCTGGGGAGGGAGAAGGATGGGTCACAGGCAGTGGTCATTGAGCAGAAGAGATGGAATGAGCAGAGGATGCTGCAGGCAGTGAGTATAAGGAATTATATAGCTGAAGGTATTCATCTGACATATACCAGAAACTAATACAGAGTAAGAAAATACAAAACCAAATAACCCGACAAAACTTGGGCAAAGAACCTATAGACATTGCTGAAAAGAAGGCAGGAAATGAACTAACAGGTAAAGGAAAAGCTTGTCCACATCACTAATTATCAAAAAAATTTAAAGCAAAGCCACACTAAGAGAGTGTCCCCATCCACATAAGATGTATATTGCCAGGCCGGGCGCGGTGGCTCAAGCCTGTAATCCCAGCACTTTGGGAGGCCGAGACGGGCGGATCACGAGGTCAGGAGATCGAGACCATCCTGGCTAACATGGTGAAACCCTGTCTCTACTAAAAAACATACAAAAAACTAGCCGGGTGAGGTGGCGGGCGCCTGTAGTCCCAGCTACTCAGGAGGCTGAGGCAGGAGAATGGCATAAACCTGGGAGGCGGAGCTTGCAGTGAGCTGAGATCCGGCCACTGCACTCCAGCCTGGGCGACAGAGCGAGACTCCGTCTCAAAAAAAAAAAAAAAAAAAAGATGTATGTTGCCAAAAGCAAAAACAGAATTTTGAAAAGGCAATCACCAGTGTAGATTTGCAGAGAGGGAAACTCTTTGACACTACTGGTGGGAATGGAAATTGGTGTACACACTATGAGCAATAGTCGGCAGTTCCTCCTCAAATGAAAAATACAACTACTACGTCATCCAGCAATCTCACCACTGGGAAATACAAAGTACATGGATGTATTATGCTCCTGATTACAAATGACATAGAAGAGCTATAGTGATCCAAACAATATGGTATTGGCATTAACACAAAAATACAGAACAGACACAATGAGGGAGCCAAATACCAAACCCAAATTCATATATGATAGATACATTAAAAAAAAATACACCCAGGGAATGGGAGACCCCAGGCTGCCTTTTGCTGGGATGCTGAAGTGTCCTGGGATCTACAGATGCCGCTCACCTGGGCTCTGGATGGTTTCTACTCCATGAGGATTTCCAGAGTTTCCCCTCAGCCACCGTCAGAGTCAGGAGGGCTCCATGGGCCAGTGACCATCTGTCCCAGTCTTTCCTGTCTCCATGACACACCGTGTGACCTACGTATACTGCAATATGTAGGTGCGTGTACTGAAAGTGTACAGTTAAGATGACCTGCAACCGATGCTACTCGAAGTCTTCCAGAGATTTTTCAGATATCCCCAGACCAAAACAAACTAGTGACATTCCATGGTTTTGCAAACTGGCACCAGCAACTGCACAGAAACAGCTCCCTATGCACCATCAGACACTCTCTCCAGACCCGCCCCTCACTCACAAATGTAACACAGGAGCATGAACCCAGGCAGTCTTCACTCCTAAGGGCCACTTAACAACCTCTATCCGTCAGGAAGCCTTTGATCTGGGCCAGGCTGCCGACCCACAGGGGTGAACTGTGCCTCTAATGCTGAGTGTTGCTTCCCCTCACTGGGCTAACCCCCACCCTTGCATCCAGAAGGGCCCCCAGGGAAACTGCTGTCTGATATCCAGGAGCTCATGTAAAATGCTCCAGCAACCTGGATGGCCTTGGCCACCTCTAGTACTAGCCTTTCCCTCTGTGGGGCTCACTCCCTGACTCTTGCTTGTGCAGGCCAATCTACAGCGGCTGAGATCTCCTGCTCCCTCAGCCTCCTGGGTCACCCTGATGGCATCACGCTGGCCAGAGGCAGGTGTCTGCAATCAAGAATGAGGTACCCACAGGCTGACTTCCCTGGTGTGGGGGACAATGCCTGGGGCCTCCAAACAGCCAGCACCAGGTAAAGAATCCAGCTCTGACACAGCTCAAAGACTGTGTGGCGGACCTGGAGAGACTCTCCAGGCCTGTGTCCTCTTCTGGCTCACTGGATTCTTAGGAAGATTATTGAGACACTGGGCTTAAAGCTCTCAGCCTAGGGCCCAGAATGCCACAGGGAATCAAATCAGTGTGACCAAGGACTAAAGACTTCTCCTTGGCTGGGAATGGGGGAATCACGGTTGCAGAGACAAGGGGCACAGAGTGATGCCTGTACCATCAGAGGATCTGGTCCACCCTGGGCTCCTCAACCTGAGCCCTGCCTGGGCTCCTCAACCCTGGGCTCCTCAGGGCTCCTCAACCTGAGTTGCTGGGACCTGAGCTCACCTGCCCCTTGGGAATCCATTGTGACTGCAGTCCAGAGGGGTCAATGTCCTCACTGATGCCAGACAGAAGTCCTGGGAGATGCGGAGGGCATCCTGTAGCAGCAGGCAGTCTGGGTGGTCCACAGGTGTGCGCTTCAGCAGGTCCTGGAAAGGGATGAGCTGGTGAATTGAGGGATGTGTTTCCAGGGATCGGTGAGAAGCCCCTGGGGAATGCTCAGTCCTCACCAAAAGAATTCAAAGGGCAGGCCCTCAGGGACTCACACTCATGCCTGCAAAATCTGAACTGAAAATTAGAATCGAGCATGAACCCAGGCAGTCTTCACTCCTAAGGGCCACTTAACAACCTCTATCAGTCATGCAGCCTTTGATCTGGGCCAGGCTGCCGACCCACAGGGGTGAATTGTGCCTCTAATGCTGAGTGTTGCTTCCCCTCACTGGGCTAACCCCCACCCTTGCACCAAGAAGGGTCCCTAGGGAAACTGCTGTTTGACATCCAGGAGCCCATGTGGAATGTTCCAGCAACCTGGATGGCCTCGGCCACCTCTAGTACCAGCCTTTCCCTCTGTGGGGCTCCCTTCCTGGCTCTTGCTCATGAAGGCTGATCTAAAGTGGCTGAGATGTCCTGCTCCCTTAGCCACCCAGGTCACCCTGATGGCATCACACTGGCCAGAGGCAGATGTCTGCATTCAAGAATGAGGTATTCACAGTCCGACTTCCCTGGTGCAGGGGACAATGTCTGGCACCTCCAGACAGCCAGAACCAGGTAAGGAATCCAGCTCTGACACAACTCAAAGACTGTGTGGCAGACCTGGAGAGATTCTCCGGGCCTGTGTCCTCTCCTGGCTCACTGGATTCTTAGGAAGATTATTGAGACACTGGGCTTAAAGCTCTCAGCCTAGGGCCCAGAATGCCACAGGGAATCAAATCAGTGTGACCAAGGACTAAAGACTTCTCCTTGGCTGGGAATGGGGGATCAGGGTTGCAGAGACAAGGGGCACAGAGTGATGCCTGTACCATCAGAGGATCTGGTCCACCCTGGGCTCCTCAACCTGAGCCCTGCCTGGGCTCCTCAACCCTGGGCTCCTCAGGGCTCCTCAACCTGAGCCCTGCCTGGGCTCCTCAACCTGAGTTGCTGGGCCCTGAGCTCACCTGACCCTTGGGAGTCCATTGTGACTGCAGTCCAGAGGGGTCAATGTCCTCACTGATGCCAGAAAGAAGTCCTGGGAGATGCGGAGGGCATCCTGTAGCAGCAGGCAGTCTGGGTGGTCCACAGGTGTGCGCTTCAGCAGGTCCTGGAAAGGGATGAGTTGGTGAATTGGGGCCGTGCTTCTGGGGCTCAGTGAGAAGCCCCTGGGCAATGCTCAGTCCTCGCCGAAAGAATTCAAAGGGCAGGCCCTCAGGGACCCACACTCATGCCTGCAAAATCTGAACTGAAAATTAGAATCGGAGCAGCAGGGTTGACTCTAAAAGGGCCCCAGCTGGCTTTTCTCCCTGCTGCAGTCTTTACTCTTTTCCCCTGGCAGAGGCAGCCAGGTGGAGGCTCATCTCACCAAGCAGCTGGGAGACACCCCTCTACCCACCCTGCAGCTGCTCCAAGGATCCTGGAGACCGAAAGACAGGGGTTGGGGAAGCAGGACCTTCCTGCCTCCACCAAGAGAGCAATTGGCCAAATGCCAAGCTCAGTAGCTAAGCTCTATTGAGGCCCTGGCCCTGTTGGCATGGTTACCACAGGCCAGGCAGGCATACTCAGGGCCCAGGATCCCTCTGCCTGACTTTTCAAATGGTCTGTTCTCAGTGACTCTGGTGCCCTCCCACCCTGGGCTCAGTCTTCTGAGAAACTCCTAAGCCCTCTCTGGCCCTTCAGGGGCCTTAACACTCGTGTGTAGGACCAGGATGCTCTGAGTGACTTCCTTGGTCAATGGGCTGGTACCGCAGAGCTGTTGGGGACAGCAGAGAGAAAAAGGACAATGACATACAAAAAACCACTCAACACCTCAGAGACCAGTTTTTCCCCCCACCGCCTTGCTCCCCACGTGAACACCTGCTTGCAGGAAGCCAAAGAGGGTCCACAGCAGCCTTCACCTCTGTTCTCACTCCCAGGGCAGACCAAGCAGCAAGAACAGGTGACACACAGCCCTGGTGACCGTGTCCCCTCTCTACCCATGCCTATTCTCCCATCAGACTTGGCTTCTTCGAGGGCTGCCCCAGTCCTGTCCAGGCCTTACCTGGCTCAGAGCAGATGATCCCATGCACCTCCCACCCTGAATCACATGGCTACACCCAGCACATGCTACAGAGGCCCAGCACACACTGGGCCACATCCAGAAACTCTACAGTAGGGGAGGGGACATGCTGTTTCCCAGGAAGGGCAGCTCCCCAAGCCTGGTCATTCTCAGACTCCTCCAGTCAAAGACCGGGCACAGCCAGCTGGGATCGCCATGCTTCACTCTGACCCACACGACTGGCCTTGCCTCCCCTATGGGAAGAGACCCATCCACACAGGCTCAAACCCAGACACAACAGGACAGGACAGGCTGGGCACTAGGGAGGCCACCCAGATCTCCACACAAAGGCTCTGCTTTTAAGCAGGAGGCAGCCTCACGGGCAAAAGTTTCCTGAAGCAACTCAGGTCAGGCCTCACATACAAGAGCCCCAGAGGCTGCAAAAGCACCAGTTCAGTCAGCCAAGAACCCAGGGCCACACCCTTCTGAAACCCAGACACCAAGTGAGGATCGCTGGGATTCAGCAGGAACAGGAGGACGTGACAGCTGGCAGACTAACACTTGCCAACACCCTTCCAGCAAGCAGCTGCACCCCTCCTGATGCGAGTCACCCCACTTCGGTCCTGCACCTGGATGCCTCTTTCCAGGGGAGCATGATATTTGGCCTCCTCATAGGAGTGGTGAGAGGCAGGATGGTGGTCTGGGAAGGAGGATCCTAGACTGGGTGTCCCATAGGACCAGGTTGTGACAGATCCCACAGCCAACACTCATGCCCCAGCCAACCCCCAAACCCCACAGCTCCCCAAAGCCCTCGATGTAAATAGCCTGTGCACTGCTAAGCAGACACCTCAGGGAACAATCTGACGGCTGTGAAGAAGATGTAGCCTCAACAGGGTTCCACAAGCCTCTGCAAGCAAAGCCTTCTTTGCTTGGGTGCCTATTCAAAGCACTAGGGAAGCTCTTAAAAGATACAGGATCAGGCACAGTAGCTCATGTCTGTAAACTCAGCATTGTGGGAGGCAGAGGCAGGAGTACAGCTTGAGGTTAGGACTTTAAGAATAGCCTGGGTGGAATAGTGAGACCCTGTCTCTACAAAACACAAAAATTAGCATGGCATGGTGGTGCAGGCCCATAGTCGCACCCATTTGGGAGACTGAGAAGGGAGGATTCCTTGAGCCTGGGAGGTCAAGGTTGCAGTGCCCATAATCATGCCACTGCGCTACAACCTGGGCCACAGCACAAGATCCTGTTACAATGAAACAAACAAACAAAAAACCAAAGATGCCTGTCTTCTGCCCCATCAAATAAACCCAAATCTCCGCAGGGTGACACAGGGCATTCACATTTTAAATATCTCTCTTGCTGAAGTAAATGTAATGGTTGAAAACCACTGACTTATGTAAATACACTTCCTGTGACTTATTTGTAGCCCTTTCGTATCTAGCAATTTCTACAGACCCTCTCTGTGGGCTTTGGAAGTGGAATGGGCAGGGCCAGGTGTGAGGTGTCCTAGCACACTGAGGGTAGAGCACAGCTCACAGCTCAGGGGGACCCATTTCTGAGGCTAAGGCACCCAGCAGGGGCTCAGCCTGTCTTCAGAGGGAAAGTCACACCTCAGAACCCCAGAGACCCAAAAGAAAGCTCGAATTCAGCAGATACCTGCCGGTGGACCCGGGAGTGGCACCCCAGGGAAAACTGCCATTGCACTGTCAGCTCCCTCCAGCCTTCTCTTGAAAGGAGCTGGGCGCATTCCTCAGCCCCGAGCTCAAGACTCCCTGAGCCTAGTACAAACACATTCCATCCTCCCATCCCACCACATATCGCCATATATCTCTCAAACTCCCTGAGCCCAGTATAAACACCACCTGGAAAGCCTCCGATAAGGAGACAGCTGTTCAAGGTTCCACTGAAAGCGCGGGAGCCAAAAGAATTTCTTTGTTCCCCTGTAACTTTCGGGCTATAAAAAGCAAACGCTCACATTGTTCGAGGCCCTCTCTTGTATGCTGTAGAATGGAGGGACCAGGTTCGAACTTGTAATAAAGATCCTTGCCGCTTGGCTTTGACATTAGACTCTGGTGGTCTTCTTTGGGGAACAAACGGTCTGGGCATAACATCTGGGGCTCGTCCGGGATTCCCAAGCCCACCAGACCCTGGTCAACGGATCTGCTACGATCGATCTACTGATAGGTGAGCTGGCTCATCACCGTTTGTCTGCCTGTGTCTGTCTGTGTCTATCTGTGTTGTCTGTGTCTGGTCTGAATCTGAATCTGTGGCTCACGAGGTCTGAAACTGGAGCTGGCACAGTGCTGGCAGACGCGCTATAGGACAGCCAGCAGAGACCAGTGGGAGATGTCCCCTGGCTCTCGTCTGATCTAGCTGTCTCCGATCTGAGCTGCCCCGGGCGCGTTTGCCCGGGCAGGCGCGCTGGCGATCTGAGCTGCCCGGCGCGTTTGCCCGGGCAGGGCGCGCTGGCGATCTGAGCTGCCCGGCGCGTTTGCCGGGCAGGGCGCGCTGGCGATCTGAGCTGCCCGGCGCGTTTGCCCGGGCAGGGCGCGCTGGCGATCTGAGCTGCCCGGCGCGTTTGCCCGGGCAGGGCGCGCTGGCGATCTGAGCTGCCCGGGCGTTTGCAACCGGACAGCGCGCTCGCCCGGTTCCCGGGCTCCCGCTTCCGGCGCGCTCGCTTCCCAGCCGGTTCCCGGGCTCCCGCTTCCGGCGCGCTCGCTTCCCAGCCGGTTCCCGGCTCCCGCTTCCGGCGCGCTCGCTTCCCAGCCGGTTCCCGGGCTCCCGCTTCCGGTGTCGCGTGCTTCGCCCGATTCAGGCGACTAGATATCATTAATAAGTTAGATCAAATTTCCTTTACAGGAATTCTAACCCACATTCCTTTACAGAAAGAGACTACAAATCATTACAGGATGGGTAATACCCAGAGCACTCCTCTATCTCTCCTCACAAATAATTTTAAAGAAGTTAGAGCAAGGGGCCATGATCTTGGTATGGAAATCAGGAAAAGAAAGCTAATTACTCTGTGTCGCTCCGAATGGCCTGCCTTTGATGTAGGGTGGCCACCTGAGGGCACCTTCCGACTTGCTGTCATCACTAGGGTAAAGTCCAAGATTTTTCTACCTGGGCGTGTGGGCCACTTAGATCAAATACCATATATCCTCACATGGCAGGACCTTGTTGAAAACCCGCCTCATTGGCTGTCCCCTTTCCAGTTAGCCTCTGAACCCTGTAAGGCGCTGGTTGCCCGACCACTAAGGCCCAAGCAACCAACTGCCCCCCCCAATCCTGTTCTACCTGACAGCAGGGACCCACTGCTCGCAGAACCCCCTCCGTACCCCTCCGGGCCCCAGGCCTCAGCCCCCCGGGCTCAGCCACGGGAGGCGGCGGACGCACCCGGACCCGCCCCGGGCTCAGCCGCGGAGGGAGCAGGCGGATGGGAGGCGGCCGATGCACCGGACCCGCCCCGGGCTCAGCCGGGAGGGAGCAGGCGGATGGGAGGCGGCCGATGCACCGGACCCGCCCCGGGCTCAGCCACGGGAGGCGGCCGATGCACCGGACCCGCCCCGGGCTCAGCCGGGAGGGAGCAGGCGGATGGGAGGCGGCCGATGCACCGGACCCGCTGAATGAAGGGCGGCGGGCCCCCCCGCCGCCTGACTCCACGGTGGCTTTACCCCTTCGGGAAATAGGACCCCCAGATGACACAGGGATCCCCAGGCTCCAGTACTGGCCATTCTCCACCAGTGATCTGTATAACTGGAAGACTCAGAATGCTCGGTTTTCAGACAACCCCAAAGATTTACTGGCTTTACTGGATAGTGTCATGTTCACCCACCAGCCCACTTGGGATGATTGTCAGCAGCTCCTCCGAATCTTGTTTACCACGGAAGAGCGAGAAAGGATACAGGTAGAAGCTAGAAAGCTGGTCCCGGGGGACGATGGGCAACCGACTGCCAACCCCGACCTCATAAACGCGACCTTTCCTCTGACCAGGCCGGCGTGGGACTACAACACGGCAGAAGGTAGGGGCGGCTCGCCTTTATCGCCACACTCTAATGGCAGGTCTCCGGGCAGCTGCTGCAAGCCCACTAATTTGGCTAAGGTATATTCTATTCTGCAGGGAAAGACAGAGAGCCCAGCTACCTACTTAGAAAGATTAATGGAAGCTTTTAGACAGTACACCCCCATAGATCCAGAGGCTCCAGGAAGTCAGGCAGCTGTTGTAATGTCTGATTCGTAAATCAGGCAGCCTCAGATATTAAAAGAAAACTCCAGAAATTAGAAGACTTGGAAGGAAAGCAGATTCAGGACCTCCTTCAGATAGCCCAGCGGGTTTACAATAACAGAGATACTCCAGAAGAAAGGCATTTTAAAGCCACTGAAAAAATGACCAAGGTCCTGGCAGCAGCAGTACAGAAAGAGCATCCACAGCCAGAGTACACCCAACCTAGGCGGCCCCCCCGGCATGATAATCTGAGAAAAGACCAATGTGCCTACTGCAAGGAGACTGGCCACTGGGTAAGAAACTGCCCCAAAAAGAAACAACAAGGACAGGGACCCCCTAGGTCTACATCCGTACTAGTCACTCAAGATGAAGACTAGAAGGCGGGGTTCGGATCCCTCCCGAACCTAGGGTAACTTTGCAAGTGGAGGGGTCCCCAGTCCAGTTCTTGGTCGATACGGGAGCACAGCACTCAGTCTTAGTTAGAACTAATGGGAAATTATCCTCCAAGTCCTCGTGGGTACAAGGGGCCACAGGAGTTAAGAAATACCCATGGACAACACAAAGAACAGTAAACCTCGGGGCCAAGAATGTAACCCACTCTTTCCTGGTCATTCCTGAGAGCCCTGTCCCCTATTGGGAGAGACCTGCTAACTAAAATGGGAGCACAGATCCATTTCCTCCCTGAGGGGCCCGTCGTGACCAACTCTCACAATCAGCCCGTGTCTGTCCTGACTATAACCCTAGAGGATGAGTACCGGCTCCACCAGGAGCAAGCGGCCCCTGACCAAGACATAGCAACCTGGCTCGGCAATATCCAGAAGCTTGGGCGGAAACAGGGGCTTAGGTCTAGCAAAACACCGTCCTGCCTTATTTGTTGAACTTAAGCCTGGGGCAGACCCGTGCAGGTACGCCAATACCTGATGCCCTAGAGGCCAAGAAAGGAATTGCCCGCATATCCGCCGGCTCCTTGACCAAGGGTCCTTCGCCCATGTCACTCACCCTGGAATACTCCATTGTTGCCAGTACGAAAACCTAATAGTGGAGAATACAGACCTGTACAAGACTTAAGAGAAGTCAATAAGAGGGTTGTGGACATACATCCAACTGTGCCTAACCCATATACCCTCCTAAGTACCTTAAACCCTAAACATCAATGGTACACTGTTTTAGATTTGAAAGATGCTTTCTTCAGTCTGCCCTTAGCCCCTCAGAGCCAGAAGCTCTTCGCCTCCGAGTGGAATGACCCTGATAGGGGCATAAGTGGCCAACTGACATGGACCAGACTGCTGCAAGGATTCAAAAACTCTCCTACCCTGTTCGATGAGGCCCTCCATGAAGACCTGGGTGAGTACCGACGCAAACACCCTGAAATAACCTTACTACAATATGTTGATGACCTCCTAATTGCTGCTGAGACCCAAGAAGCTTGCATCCAGGGGACCAAGAGTCTCTTACAAGCTCTGGGAAATCTAGGCTACTGAGCCTCGGCAAAAAAAAGCTCAAATCTGTAAGCCAGAGGTAACATATCTAGGGTACCTGCTTAAAGAAGGGCAGCGCTGGTTAACAGACGCCCGGAAACAAACTGTTCTGCAGATCCCCAGGCCGCAATCCACCCGACAAGTAAGGGAATTCCTGGGGTCGGCGGGGTTTTGCAGACTATGGATACTTGGGTTCGCAGAACTGGCTAAACCCTTATATCAGGCAACACGGGACAGCAGCCATTTAGGTGGACAGGCGAAGCAGTCGGCTTTCCAACAGATTAAAACCGCCCTACTCTCCGCCTGCACTGGGACTACCTGATGTTACCAAGCCCTTCCACTTATATGTAGATGAGAATAAGGGTGTCGCCAAGGCAGTAATAATTCAGAACTTAGGCCCTGGCGGAGGCCAGTTGCCTACCTGTCAAAGAAGTTAGACCCAGTGGCTGCCGGGTGGCCCCCTTGTCTCCGAATGATTGCAGCCACGGCTCTGATGGTGCAAGATGCTGATAAACTGGTCATGGGGCAAGAATTGTGGGTCGTAACTCCACATGCCATCGAAGGTGTACTCAAACAGCCACCTAATCGATGGATGAGTAACGCCCGGCTCACCCACTACCAAGGACTGCTACTAAATCCTCTCAGGATAACTTTCCTGCCCCCAACGACCTTAAACCCTGCCTCGTTGCTGCCCAACCCGGACCTGGACGCCCCACTCCACGGCTGCACTGAGATACTAGCTCAGGTGCACGGAGTTCGAGAAGACCTGCAGGACTGCCCACTTCCTGACGCCGACCTCGTCTGGTTCACTGATGGGAGCAGCTTCATGCATCAAGGCCAGAGGTACGCTGGAGCGGCAGTAACTTCAGAGACTGAGGTAATCTGGGCGGAACCCCTGCCCCCGGGGACATCGGCCCAGAAGGCCGAACTGATAGCGCTCACCCAAGCTCTTACCTTAGGGGCGGGGAAAAAGCTGACGGTATATACAGACAGCCATTATGCTTTTGCAACTGCGCATATACATGGGGCTATTTACAGGAGGCGAGGGTTGCTGGCTGAAGGAAAAGAGATAAAAACAAGCAAGAGATCCTAGCCCTGCTAACAGCCCTGTGGAGGCCAGAAAAGTTAGCCATTGTGCATTGCCCAGGGCATCAGAAACTAACTACTCCAACCGCTCAAGGCAACTTTCTGGCAGACCAAACTGCAAGAAAAGTGGCAAAGGCTCCCAGCCAACTCCTTGCACTCCAGCTCCTGACCCGGGCCCCAGGACTTGCCATATTTCCTGAATATTCAGAACAAGATCTCCAGTGGATTGACAAGCTTCCCTGAAACAGACCCAGAATGGGTGGTGGACTGATACTAATGACCAAACCATCCTACCAGAAAAATTAGGACAACAAGTATTAGAACACGTCCACCGAACCACCCACCTAGGTGCTCGGCGGATGATAGACCTGATCAGGCGCTCTAAGCTCAGATTCAGACATACAGCCGAGATGGCCAGCAACATTGTGACAAGTTGCAAAGTCTGCCAGCTTAACAACGCCTACCCCCAATCCCAGGCTGCAACGGGAACAAGGCTCAGGAACCAGGCCCGGTATCTACTGG
Source organism: Erythrocebus patas (assembly GCA_023783455.1). Lineage (NCBI taxonomy): Eukaryota > Metazoa > Chordata > Mammalia > Primates > Cercopithecidae > Erythrocebus > Erythrocebus patas. Next base: position 11,946 of record JAKFHT010000293.1, read on the forward strand.
GAAGTAGATTTTACTGAGATAAAGCCAGGAAAATACGGGTATCGGTACTTACTTGTCTTTGTAGATACTTTTCAGGATGGACTGAAGCATTCCCCACCAAAAGGAAACTGCTCAGGTTGTAGCAAAGAAAATCCTGGAAGATATCCTCCCAGGTATGGCTTCCCGTCCAGATAGGGTCAGATAATGGGCGGCCTTCGTCGCTAAGGTAAGTCAGGATTTGGCTTCCATCCTTGGGGCAAATTGGAAACTACATTGCGCTTACAGGCCCCAGAGTTCAGGACAGGTAGAGAGGATGAATCGGACCTTAAAAGAGACCTTAACTAAATTAACTATGGAGACTGGCGCTAATTGGGTGGTCCTTCTCCCCTACGCTCTGTTCCGGGCCCATAATACCCCTTACAGACTGGGCCTTACCCTTATGAAATTATGTATGGCAGACCCCACCCTTAGTTCCCAGCCTAAAAGATGATCTGCTCAAGTCTGAAACAGAAAATGTTTCTGAACTCTTATTTTCCTACAAGCCTTGCAGAAAATTCATCAAGAAATCTGGCCCAAGCTGAAAGAACTATATGAGACTGGTCCCCGCCGACACCCCATCCGTACCAGCCAGGAGATTGGGTCCTGGTCAAGCGACACCGACAAGAGACCCTAGAACCCAGGTGGAAAGGACCACTCCAGGTACTCCTAACCACACCCACCGCCCTGAAAGTAGAAGGCATCGCGTCGTGGATCCACTACACTCACGTCAAGCCGGTGGACCCAACCTCCGACCTTCTGGGACCAATCACGGTGGCGGCAGAAGCACCGGACACGTGGACTGTGGACAGAGCTAAGAACAACCCCTTAAAACTCACCCTGCGCCGGCAGCATAGCTCGCTGTAAACATGCAGTTAGGTAGTTTAACCATAACGTTAGCCGCCCTAGTGGCGCTGGAGAAATCACAAAACCAGCTCTTAATCCCTTTGTCTGGAGATTCTGGCTTTATGAAAACCAAACCCACCCTGGACAACCTCATAAGCCTGGGAAATTATTGGCCATTGCTGATTGCCCCTCCTCAGAGTGCAACAGCCCAATTCTACTAAATTTTACTGGTTTTCAAATAGCCAAACCTAAGACACCAATAATATGCTTTGAGTTTGATCAGACTAAATACAATTGTAAACACTATTGGTGGCACCAAAATGCCGGCTGTCCTTATAACTATTGTAACATCCATAGACCCCGTTATTGGGGAGAGAAAAAACGGTTAGACCCTAAGTGGCCCTTCCATCGTAGACGGGATGGAGACTTTTCATATACATGGATAGTTAGAGACCCCTGGAACTCCCGCTGGACCACGCCTCAACATGGGGCTGTATACTACTCCCCCTCCTCCACATGGCCTAGCAGTCACCTCTATCTGTGGCGAGGCCTAGTGCAAGTACTGCCCTGGTCCACGGAATATCCAACGACAAGAAAACAGACTAACACAAGACTTACGTCCTTTCTCCTGGTTAAAGTTATTACAAGAAGGACTAGAACTTGCTAACCTTACAGGACTTCACAGCCTGTCTGGCTGCTTTCTGTGTGCCACTCTAGGGCGTCCACCGCTAACCGCTGTCCCTCTGCCATGGGGATCCTCCACCTTAGCCCAAGCTAACAACCTCCGAAACCTCTCATATGCTCCTATCCTAGACGTGCCCCTATACCTAAATCCCAGTCAGGAGAAGTTTCCCTACTGTTTCTCAGGAACCAATACCAGCCTCTGCAGCATCACTGCAATGCCCCCTAATATCACCCTAAAGGCTCCGCCGGGCATATTCTTCTGGTGTAATGGAACATTATCTAAGAACCTACCTAGTCCCTCTGTTACCAACCTACTGTGTCTTCCTGTCACATTAGTTCCCCGGTTGACTCTACTAACTGCTGGCGAGTTCCTAGGGTACACCGGTAACTGGACTAGTACCGCTATTCACTCAGTCCCTAGATCGAGACCTGCACGAGCCATATTTCTCCCCCTCATTGCGGGAATCTCCCTCACCGCATCCTTCATGGCGGCCGGACTGGCGGGGGGAGCCCTAGGTCACACCCTCATAGAAAGCAACAAGTTATACCAACAATTTGCCGTTGCTATGGAGGAGTCGGCTGAGTCCCTTGCCTCCTTCAGCGGCAACTCACGTCCCTAGCTCAGGTAACCTTGCAGAACCGGAGAGCTCTAGACCTACTCACTGCAGAAAAAGGTGGTACATGTATATTTCTGAAAGAAGACTGTTGTTTCTACATAAATGAATCAGGGCTTGTAGAGGACCGGGTCCAACAGTTACATAAGTTAAGCGCAGAAGTAAAAACATGGCAGTTTACTTCAGCTGCAGACCAATGGTGGAATTCCTCTATGTTTTCTCTATTAGCCCCTTCCTTGGTCCCCTGCTAAGTCTACTATTTCTACTTACCGTAGGACCTTGTGTTGTTAACAAAATTTTACGATTTATTAGAGAGATTTGACACCGTACAACTCATGGTCCTCAGAGCCCAATACCAACCTGTAAATGCTGAAACAGAATCAGACTTATAAGACCCAAGATTGGCTCTAGAGACACCTGAAAAGAAGGGGAATGAAAGGAGCTGGGCGCATTCCTCAGCCCGAGCTCAAGACTCCTGAGCCTAGTACAAACACATTCCATCCTCCCATCCCACCACATATCGCCATATATCTCTCAAACTCCCTGAGCCCAGTATAAACACCACCTGAAAAGCCTCCGATAAGGAGACAGCCGTTCAAGGTTCCACTGAAAGCGCGGGAGCCAAAAGAATTTCTTTGTTCCCCTGTAACTTTCGGGCTATAAAAAGCAAACGCTCACATTGTTCGAGGCCCTCTCTTGTATGCTGTAGAATGGAGGGACCAGGTTCGAACTTGTAATAAAGATCCTTGCCGCTTGGCTTTGACATTAGACTCTGGTGGTCTTCTTTGGGGAACAAACGGTCTGGGCATAACATCAACAGGAGGTGGTTTCTGAGTAAGCTCAGAGGTCTCAACAAACGGCAGGTTGAACCTCAGAGGAGTTATTAATAGGTGTACAGTTACCTCAAGACTCCACCTGATCAGGGCCAAAAATGAGTCCTGGGAGGGCAGCCAGGAAGAAAGCAGGGCAGAGAGGAAACACAGGGAGAGGGGCCCTGGGACCAAATCAGATATGGAGGGAACCAGGGGAACGAGGGCAGCCCTGATGATTGCGCTCCCCACAGGCCCTGCATGCCTGTGTCCCCTGAGAATTCAGGGTGAGGAGCTCACTCTTGCCCCTCACCTGTTCCTGGGCTCTGGCAGGCTGCCCTGCTTCCTGCCCCAGCCTCACCCACTCTTCGCACTCCTCACCACTGCTGTGGGCAAGCTGATCTCTCTGGTTTGCTGGCCTCTCACTCTCTGCCCAATGGCACCGAGTTAACTTCTTTGCATGCTTAATTTTCTGTGATTAAAAAGGGAAGCAATTCTCACTAATACCATTTCTCAGAGGAGAAAACAGGCACAGGGATGTTCTATGACTTCCTCACGATCACCAAGCTACAAGTGGGAGCTGGGCTTTGAATGGAGGTCCACCCATGCTCCTAAAGTTGAGCCATCCTCCAAAGAAAGGACAGCACTGTAAAAGCTCAGTGAATGGGACGGGAGACTTCACTAAGGCCTGACCAGGCTGGTACCCTGATATCCAACTTCCAGCCTCCAGAACTGGGAGAAACATAATTCTGTTTTTGATGAGCTCCCCAGGCTATGGCTCTTTGTTGTAACATCCTGAACTAGCCCAGAAGTGCGATTCCATCACCTGTGTCATACCCCATCATTCAGAAGGGAGTCACTAACCCCTCAGTGCTGTCTTTGTGGATGCTGCCCACCCTAGGCTGAGATGGAACACAGGGTCTGGGTCTAAATAAAACGGGAAGGCACTGGAAGGTGCAATGTCAGAGGAGGAGGATGTCTGAATTTCATTTAATCTCAACCTCTACTGATGCAGCATGAAAGAGGAGGCCCAGAGCAAAAGTGTCTTCTCCTGAGACCACACTGTGGACCCCAGGCCCACTGGAGTTATATTCCATGCTACTTCTCACTCCTTCTTGTATTTCTTCCATCTGTAAGTGTGTGCAATATCTACAGGGAACACCACACCATGAGTTTTATAAGATCTATCTCAAACACACCTCATGAGTTCCCTAGGAAGGAGATGCTAGCATAACCCCCATTGTGCATGCTGGGGAGGCCCCAAAACACCAAAGGAGTTCTCTAGGGTCTCACAACTGCTAAGATAAAGGTTGTTTGACCAAGAACTGTCTCCTCAAAACTGGGACCCTGTTTACATCCAGGTCTTACACCCAAGGTGCTGAAGGGGCACACTTTGGCATAATGGTGAAAGGTAAGGAGTTGATGGGGGAGGGTGAGCGGCTAGAAGCCCAGTGGGGCCTTTGAGTAGGTCTGATGGAAAGGAGGTGCTTACAGGATGGAACCTACAAGATGTGACCTCACTTCCTTACTGACAGACCCCAACAGAACTTAGAATTCTGGTAACTAGGCACCCATATTATACACACAGCCCCATTTCCAGTTCAGTTGGTAGTCGACACAGGAGAGAACAACATGTTCTCCTGCTGTGTCCCAACATGCTGTCGACCTCCTCGTCACAGAAGAGGCCAAAATGAGAGTCTTTCTCGAGAATATAGACATTGGTTCAACCCTCATCCTCAACGCCTCTGGCCCTTTGCCAGAAGGCACCCACAGGTAACACAGGGCCCAGGGCAGGCCCGTCCAGGCCAGGCCTCAGCTGTGCCCATCAGGGCAGTGCTGAGCCCCTCCCCATGTGTTTGGGGGAAACAGGAGAAGAGGGGCCCTCCCTGGACAGGAGCAGGTAGGTTGTCGGGGGTTGGGAGCCTGGTCAGTATGTCAGGTTCACAGCCCAGGCCATGCCTTCAGGATGGGAAGGTGAGTTTCGAGGACAGTTTGTCTGCTCAGATCTGAATCCCAAGACCTCAAGCTTCATCTGCCAGAGACGTCAACCTCCTCTGGCTGGAGGTCTATGTAGATGCTCCTGTGTGCCGAATCCTGTTGGGGAAGGGGGTGCCAGGGAGGAGTTCTAATGGGGTATCCCACTATGGGGTCAGCCAGGCAGGCCACTGACACCTCTTCGCCCGGCTCTTGGGCACTCTCTTTGCAGAGCTCCACACGGCAGATCAAGCAGGAGCTGTTGGATGGATTCCATTTCTCCATCTTCTTCAAAGAAGGGCAGGGGCCCCCTGCTACCAACCACGGCCAGTGCTGGTCTAGGGTGAGACTGGACACAGAAGGGTCTCCACAGACAGGGACTCCAGAAAACCAGGGTGGGCCCAGGACTCAAACATGAATATGGGGACTCGCTAGGCTCTGTCCTAGGGCTTTCACACTTGAGTGAGCCACTGTCCTCTCCCAAAGGAATCTGGCTGCCATTAGTCCCCAGTGGCAACTTGGTTACCGGCAAAGTCCCTTTCACCTATCAGAGGAAGAGCAGAGAAAATCCTTCTGTTTTCACTTGCTGCTATGCCAGGAGTATCTTAGCATGTTGCTACAAGAACTGGGTACAATGGTAACACTGTAGCAACATACTCATACTGTTATCATTTTAACTCCCCACCCTAAGTGTATCTCCGGCAACAGGCAGCTCCTCTGCCCTGCCGACCTCTTCCAGGACTTAAAATCCACCACTTCTACACAAACAAGTTGGGGGGGTGGTGATTACAACAAAAGAAGGTGAAGCTACTCTATGCATCTGTCTTTAAAGTGTCATCTCAGAGAACTCATCCCTGCAGACCCACCGGGCAGGAGCTGCACCCTCGCATGTCACTGTAATATTCCTTAAGGGAGGCCATGTTCCACAGCGGGTCAGCCTCTCAGTGCTGGTGGAGCCTGTCATGATAAAATTCCCTTTCTAGGCAGCCTTTCTACAGGGAGCATAATCCTAAGTGTGTCCTAATAGGCTGGAGCAGTTTCCCTGGGCTGCCATAACATGCACGCTGACTGAAGGGCTTAACCACAGAAATCTGGTTCCTCACAATTCTGGAGACTGGAAGCCCAATGTCAAGCTGTCAGTCTGGGGTGGTTTCTCTGGGCCTCTCTCCTTGCCGTGGAGATGGCTGACTTCTATCTCGGTCAGCACAGGGTCTTCTCTTGAACTTCTCTGTGCGCTGACCACCTCTCCTTGTAAGAACCCCAGGCATATTAAATTAGGGGCCACCCTAATGAACTCACTTCTCCTGAATTACCTCTTGGAGAACTCTGTGTCCAAACACAGTCACATTCTGAGTCTCTGGGGTTGAGAATAGAAACAGTTACATTTGGGGAGGGACACAATTCAACCCATAAAATACACAAATCCCCTGCGGAAGACACACACCCGGGAAAGGGAAATCTGGGTGAAAGGATGTGCAGATAGCAAGTTTCAACAGGTGTAGCCAGTTGACTTTCCAAAAGGGCTCCAGCTGCTCACAGGGTCACCAGCAGCCTCTGAAGGTAGCTGCTTCTATGAACACAACCTCCCCTGAATACTAACATGCTCTTAACTTTTGCCAATCTGCTGTCTGTGTGGCAGAGAAAATCACCTTGTTTCATTTCCAGTTTCAAACATACATTTCTGTAACCTTTCCCGCTTTCAATACCTGCCTGCGTTTTCTCTTCCACAAGTCACCTGGCAGATCCTGGGCCTTGGGATGCGCTTCCTCCCACCCTGGAGTCTTCCGGCATTTTCCCCTTGGCCAGGGCTGGGATGGCCATAGCTGTTTCTCCAGACTCACATTCATGTTAAAGAACAAAAACAATCATATCCTTTAAGTCAAAGGGTTCTTCTAGAGCATCTTGCCCAGTGCGCTGTCACTAAAATCAGAAGTGGATGAGACCTCCCCAGGCCCTTCCCTTCCATATCAGAAGTGGAGCCTCAGGTGGCCTAGAGGGAATTTCATCCAGTCCTCCCTGTGGAAGGTGCTCTCTTCTGACCCAGGTGCTGCTGAGCAAGCATTTGACATCCAAAAGCCCGCATCTCCTCTTCTCCACCATGAGGGTGATTTTTGAGGATTGCAGGGATGATGCTCTTCATGCAGGCTGTTGATACAGAGGGTGCTATTGCCCCACAGCTGACATTCACCGTGCCGATGCCTTGAAGGCATGAATCATTTTATCCTTCCCCATCCTCACATGCAATTTTACCTTGAAAGCCTAGAAACCTTTTCACCATGGGCACCCAGGTTCTCCACATGCACAAGTCCCTGAAGGGTTGATGCTTCTTGGTGTGATTTCCAGATCCCGATCCTCTGGTGGTTCATGGTGTTACCACTGACTCGCATGTCCCTCCTTGTCCCCCTAGTATGAAAATGAGATCTGCAGGATGCCAACTTTCCAGCCCGGCACAGGGGAGAAGCTGTTGGAGTCCCTGGTTCCAGCCTTTCTAACTAAACCCATCTCCTCCTATGCCACCTGCCTGGGTCCCTCCTGGGACTTTATCACCGTGCCACACTTTTTGGAACTACTGGTTAGAAGGTGAGTGTCCATCCCCTCCAAGGCACGGAGGTGCCTCTGTCCCCTACTGGCTGTGTCTTGAAGATGCAGCTCTTGGAGCCTCAGTTGGCTCCTCTGGAACAGGGAGTAGTGAGAAGATGAACCTCACAGGGTTCTTGTAGGGACTGAATGATCTAAGACATGGCAAACAAAGGGTCCCTAGAGCCTAAAACTCTGGACAATCTGCTGTGGGTGCTGTGATTCATGTTTATTACTTTCTCTTCCCCCTCACTGAAGCAGCTCTCAGCATTCTGCCGCAATGGCCCATCTCTCTTACTGCTTGAAAAGGCACATAAAAAGCAAGTCTGCAATGGTATTGGTAAAGGATGTCTGAGATTCCTTCTGGCTGGACTTTCTCCTTGATACACAGAGAAGAGGGGTCCCTTCATGCTGAAAAAGGAGCCACAGGCCCACTCAGACATCTGGAGAGGCTCACTGGGCTTCTCCAACCGTTGGGGTTCACTCATTCAACACATACATACAAAACACCTCATTTGTGCATCGTTCTTCTTGTGACTTGGCCTAATTTCATAAACAAGGCAGATGACAATCCCTGGGACTCAATTCTACTCAGAGTCAGGTGCTCACAGTAGACAGAATAAACAAATCATATCTACACAATGTTAGAGGTGAAACCCTCATGGCCTCCTCTACGTATGGTGGCATCCTCCCAGATTCTGACTAGAATGACGGAGCCCAACAACAAGTATAAACTGGGGGCCTTAGGGTTCTGAAGGGCCTCTTCACCCACAAAACATGGGGGGAAATATGTGGACTCTGGCTGGGGAGAGACTAAAGGAGCCCTGGGGTTCATATGTCTTATAATTCCCACAACAAGGCTGACATCTGGGGACTTCCCCTGCAAGAGGCAAATAGTGAGTTCTGTAAATGGAGACTTAGGTCCCCTGCAAAGGAGAGGTGAGGCTGGGGCCACAAGTGGCCACTGAGAGACCCATCCCCAGCACCGTGGCTTCCCAGCTCTCCCTGTCCTCCTCCACCCAACATCTGCCTCTACCCTCCTAACCCCAGGACCAGGGAACCAGAGCTGGAGCTTTGATGAGCAAGCTGCTCACAAATCTGCCTGGAGCTGCAGTCTTGAGTGCCCAGGTGCACAGTGCTGTGCTCCAGGGCCATTGGGAAGAGAATGTCAGTGGGACGCTGGGGAGCACAAGGGTCTGTACAGCCCTGCTACATGGCCAGGTCTGCCCCTTCCAGGACAGCACTGATGGCTTGGGGTAGGGTGGGGCTGTCCTCTACACAGGCAGCAAGAGGCCAGGGACCCAGAACCACACAAGGGTGCCCTGGAGGGTTGTGTGGGAGAAGGCCAGGCCTCTGACTCAGCTGTCCACTCCATCACCAGCACCACCACTGCTGGCGGACCTGCGGCCTGCTCTGGAGCCAGAGTCACCTGTAGCCCTGGATGCACCAGGATATCTACATTCAGCATCAGCACCAGCACCAGGGGAAGGGCCCCCTCCAGGAACAGTGCTGGAGCCACAGTCAGCCCCAGAGTCCCCTGTCCATCTCCCGGGACTGTCAAGAGCCAACACACTGAGGAGCTGCCAGACATCACGACCTTCCCTCCCAGGCTGCTGGCAGAGCAGCTGACCCTCATGGATGCGGTGAGCAGCTGGGCTTTGCAGGCTGTGCCTCTGGCACCAGCTGTTTCAGACCAGCCTTTCTCTGAGGAGCGGCCAATGCCCTGGGTCCAGTTTCAGCCCCACTTCTTACCAACCATGGGATCTGGATGAGTTTCCTCACCCACAAGCCTTCCCTGTCTGCATGTGGACAGCAGAGATGGGAAATCACCCGTGCCAGCTGCACAGAGTGACTGTGCAGACTGAATGACAGGGGATGGACAGAAAGCAGGACAGGGCAGGTGATCACTGAGGGCAGGCAGGGCCATGGGTCACTCACCCAGCTGCTCAGGAGCCTCACGACCCTCAGCACTTATTAGGTACCTGATGCATACTAGATTCTATGGCAGACACCCAAACAGAGCCCAAGGTTGCAGCTGCTGCAAGGAAACTGCACCAGTATGGGGAGAAGGAGTAGAGGGCTGATTGGGATGGGAGGAAGACAAGGCCTCAGGATGGGAGGCCTGAGCCACCTTCTAGTTCTTGGAGTGAGGATGGCCTGGGAGAAAATGTCACTCTCTCTTCCCACCCTTGTTGGTCTCTGGGACATGATGCATTCAGGGCTCTCGGTGGGCAGAAAACTAAATCCAGGGACTCCCACAAGTCTGGAGCATATTTTAAAGTTTTCTGAGCTCAAGCTTGGTTCCTGCCAGAGACTGTGGATGACTGTGAGCTCAGTCCCTGCCTGGGACTGTGGGTGACTCTGAGCTGGGGTGTGCTGTGTCCATGACACTCTCCTCCTCCCCAAAGGAGCTGTTCAAGAAGGTGGAGCTCTACGAATGCCTGGGCTCCATCTGGGGCCAACGACATCAGAAGGGGAGTGAGCACGTGGCACCCACAGTTTGTGCCACCATTGCACACTTCAACAGGCTCACCAACTGTGTCACCACCTCCTGCCTCGGGGACCACAGCATGAGGGCCCAGGACAGGGCCAGGGTGGTGGCAGAGCAGCTGACCCTCATGGATGCGGTGAGCAGCTGGGCTTTGCAGGCTGTGCCTCTGGCACCAGCTGTTTCAGACCAGCCTTTCTCTGAGGAGCGGCCAATGCCCTGGGTCCAGTTTCAGCCCCACTTCTTACCAACCATGGGATCTGGATGAGTTTCCTCACCCACAAGCCTTCCCTGTCTGCATGTGGACAGCAGAGATGGGAAATCACCCGTGCCAGCTGCACAGAGTGACTGTGCAGACTGAATGACAGGGGATGGACAGAAAGCAGGACAGGGCAGGTGATCACTGAGGGACAGGCAGGGCCATGGGTCACTCACCCAGCTGCTCAGGAGCCTCACGACCCTCAGCACTTATTAGGTACCTGATGCATACTAGATTCTATGGCAGACACCCAAACAGAGCCCAAGGTTGCAGCTGCTGCAAGGAAACTGCACCAGTATGGGGAGAAGGAGTAGAGGGCTGATTGGGATGGGAGGAAGACAAGGCCTCAGGATGGGAGGCCTGAGCCACCTTCTAGTTCTTGGAGTGAGGATGGCCTGGGAGAAAATGTCACTCTCTCTTCCCACCCTTGTTGGTCTCTGGGACATGATGCATTCAGGGCTCTCGGTGGGCAGAAAACTAAATCCAGGGACTCCCACAAGTCTGGAGCATATTTTAAAGTTTTCTGAGCTCAAGCTTGGTTCCTGCCAGAGACTGTGGATGACTGTGAGCTCAGTCCCTGCCTGGGACTGTGGGTGACTCTGAGCTGGGGTGTGCTGTGTCCATGACACTCTCCTCCTCCCCCAAAGGAGCTGTTCAAGAAGGTGGAGCTCTACGAATGCTTGGGCTCCATCTGGGGCCAACGACATCAGAAGGGGAGTGAGCACGTGGCACCCACAGTTTGTGCCACCATTGCACACTTCAACAGGCTCACCAACTGTGTCACCACCTCCTGCCTCGGGGACCACAGCATGAGGGCCCAGGACAGGGCCAGGGTGGTGGAGCACTGGATCAAGGTGGCCAGGGTAAGCCATGGTTGGGCCTTGGGATTCCCTCTCTAAAAATGGGGAACTGCCTCTTCTCCTCCATCGGCTTTCAGGATTGGCATCTGTATCTCTAGCCTGAGCCCTGCACATCCCCTAAGCCCTTCTTCCCAGAGCTTCCCTGACCTTGACCCCCATGGCCCAGTGGTGGCTGCTCACTTCTGACCTGGAATCTTCCTTGGGTTGAACTGAAATCCTCCTAGATGAGTGAGATTCACTCAGCCCCAGGTGTGCCCTCCTGAGGCTCCCTGGACCTCTGCTTCATTCAGGAAGGGAGATCTCAGCAGAGGGGGCTGAGGCTGAAGTGGGTCTGACTCCAACTCTGAACCTCACAGCTCACTCTTCCTCTCCAGGAGTGCCTACGCCTCAACAACTTCTCCTCAGTGCACGCCATCGTCTCTGCTCTGCGCAGCAACCCAATACATCGGCTACACAAGACGTGGGCAGGAGTGTCCAGGTGAGGAGCTCCCTCCAGCGGAGCACCAGGGTTGACCTAGGGACCCATAGGTCTCCCCATGTGCCCTCAATGACTCTGAAAGGTTCTTGGAGAACAGGGACGGTGGAGTAGGGATGGGCTGGTGGGTGTGGTCACTAAGCTGCCCTGGACTCCTACAAGTCTGGAGCATATTTTAAAGTTTTCTGAGCTCAAGCTTGGTTCCTGCCAGAGACTGTGGATGACTGTGAGCTCAGTCCCTGCCTGGGACTGTGGGTGACTCTGAGCTGGGGTGTGCTGTGTCCATGACACTCTCCTCCTTCCCCAAAGGAGCTGTTCAAGAAGGTGGAGCTCTACGAATGCCTGGGCTCCATCTGGGGCCAACGACATCAGAAGGGGAGTGAGCACGTGGCACCCACAGTTTGTGCCACCATTGCACACTTCAACAGGCTCACCAACTGTGTCACCACCTCCTGCCTCGGGGACCACAGCATGAGGGCCCAGGACAGGGCCAGGGTGGTGGAGCACTGGATCAAGGTGGCCAGGGTAAGCCATGGTTGGGCCTTAGGATTCCCTCTTTAAAAATGGGGAACTGCCTCTTCTCCTCCATCGGCTTTCAGGATTGGCATCTGTATCTCTAGCCTGAGCCCTGCACATCCCCTAAGCCCTTCTTCCCTGAGCTTCCCTGACCTTGACTCCCATGGCCCAGTGGTGGCTGCTCACTTCTGACCTGGGATCTTCCTTGGGTTGAACTGAAGTCTTTCTAGATGAGTGACATTCACTCAGCCAGTGTACCCAGTGTACCCTCCTGAGGCTCCCTGGGCCTCTGCTTCATTCAGGAAGGGAGATTTCAGCAGAGGGGGCTGAGGCTGAAGTGGGTCTGACTCCAACTCTGGACCTCACAGCTCACTCTTCTCTCTCCAGGAGTGCCTAAGCCTCAACAACTTCTCCTCGGTGCACGCCATCGTCTCTGCTCTGCGCAGCAACCCAATACATCGGCTACACAAGACTTGGGCAGGAGTGTCCAGGTGAGGAGCTCCCTCCACGGGAGCACTAGTGTTGACTTAGGGACCCATAGGTCTCCCCATGTGCCCTCAACGACTCTGAAAGGTTCTTGGAGAACAAGGAGACTGGAGGCAGGGATGGGCTGGTGGGTGTGGTCACTAAGCTGCCCTGGACTCCTAGGCAAGGATTTCCAACTCAGGACTAAGGGTTTTTTAACCATCAGGAACAGGCTGGAGCCACCTGGAGGCTGTCAGGTGTTGGTACCCAGCAGTGGAACTGTGTCCAGCTGGAAGCTAACTGTGAACACTCAGGGGCTCATGTGAAGTGGAGATGCGCCAGGGGAGGAGCATGACAGTCCCACCCTGGTCCTCTGGAGCCCTTGTCATCAGAGGACCCCACTGGAAACTCTCATGCAGGAAGCTGAGATTCACTGGGTTTTCAAACAAAAGAGATTGGAACTCACAAATCTCCCCCGTGATTCCCAAATTTACCCTTTTTTCTTTCCTCTGTCAATAGCAAAAGCACAAAATATCTGAAAGAACTCTGCAAAAAAGACACTGCAGTGAAGAGGGACCTGCTGATCAAGGTACAGTGGAGTCTGGGAGATGCGGGACAACTGTTTAAGGGTCAGAGAAAAGAGTGAGTTTGGAAGGGCATTGGACCTGGTGTACAGTGGTTATTTTGTAATGTTTTGACTTACCTACAAAAAGTGGACTTGAAAAATTCCCTCCATGCCTACTTTGGGCAAACAGGAGGAGAAGTCGATGGGCACGTGGAGGCACGGGGGCAGGAGGCCCTGGAAATGGGATGTGGCAATGGCTGCTGGGCTTCTGAGTGGGGGTGATGAGCTGCAGCATTAGCAGGACTCTGGCTCCCATGCTGGTCCATGCTGCTGGCATGGAGCTTCCTCCAGGCTGGGGGGTGGTCATTGTAGGCGGGACTTTCTTCCTTCCTCAAACTGGCAGCAATTCCTCAGGAAGCCAGGCCTCTGCTGCTGCTTCTGTCTGCAGCGCACCTCCATGGGCAGGGGGCATCTGCCCACACTGGGGGAAAGAGGGAACAACAACAGAGGAAGCTCATGTGCCAGGGAGTCCAGGAGACTGCCCAGCTATGGGTACCAATGGGCAACCTCAGGACAGATGTATGTGCTTGCTGGGATTCCCTGCTCTGCCCTTTGCAGACATCTGAAAATGGTCATGTCACAGGATTCTCACCAATTAGCAGTGACACATGCTCATGACAAGTATCTGGGGGATTCATGCATTCCTAGGGGATCCTCCCTGACCAGATCTCAGAATCTTCCATGCAAATGAGAAGGCAACATGTCACCCCACCCAGGATTCTGGAAAACCCTGCCATGTCCATCAGAGGTGTCGCCTCAGGAGGCCACATCCTGAGTGGAGGAAGAGAGTTCTGTGCACGGATCTCCACTGGGGGATCACCGGCGAGGCCAACCATGGATTTGGCATGGCACAAACCCAGTTTGTGTGGCAGAGACTCCAGTGGGGCTCAGATACGCAGGTGCCACTTAACCAGGTCTCCTAAAATGCCCTGCCCCTTTCCCATCACGACTCTGAAAGGTTCTTGGAGAACAAGGAGACTGGAGGCAGGGATGGGCTGGTGGGTGTGGTCACTAAGCTGCCCTGGACTCCTAGGCAAGGATTTTTTACTCAGGAGCAAGGTTTTTTAACCATCAGGAACAGACTGGAGCCAACTGGAGGGTGTCAGGTGTTGGTACCCAGCAGTGGAACTGTGTCCAGCTGGAAGCTAACTGTGAACACTCAGGGGCTCATGTGAAGTGGAGATGCGCCAGGGGAGGAGCATGACAGTCCCACCCTGGTCCTCTGGAGCCCTTGTCATCAGAGGACCCCACTGGAAACTCTCATGCAGGAAGCTGAGATTCACTGGGTTTTCAAACAAAAGAGATTGGAACTCACAAATCTCCCCCGTGATTCCCAAATTTACCCTTTTTTCTTTCCTCTGTCAATAGCAAAAGCACAAAATATCTAAAAGAACTCTGCAAAAAAGACACTGCAGTGAAGAGGGACCTGCTGATCAAGGTACAGTGGAGTCTGGGAGATGCGGGGCAAGTGTTTAAGGGTCAGAGAAAAGAGTGAGTTTGGAAGGGCATTGGACCCGGTGTGCAGTGGTTATTTTGTAATGTTTTGACTTACCTACAGAAAGTGGACTTGAAAAATTCCCTCCAGGCCTACTTTGGGCAAACAGGAGGAGAGGTGTGGGTGTCCATGGGCATGTGGGGGCACGGGGGCAGGAGGCCCTGGAAATGGGATGTGCCAATGGCTGCTGGGCTTCTGAGTGGGGGTGATGAGCTGCAGCATTAGCAGGACTCTGGCTCCCATGCTGGTCCATGCTGCTGGCATGGAGCGTCCTCCAGGCTGGGGGTGGTCATTGTAGGCGGGACTTTCTTCCTTCCTCAAACTGGCAGCAATTCCTCAGGAAGCCAGGCCTCTGCTGCTGCTTCTGTCTGCAGCGCACCTCCATGGGCAGGGGGCATCTGCCCACACTGGGGGAAAGAGGGAACCACAACAGAGGAAGCTCATGTGCCAGGGAGTCCAGGAGACTGCCCAGCTATGGGTACCAATAGGCAAACTCAGGACAGATGTATGTGCTTGCTGGGACTCCCTGCTCTGCCCTTTGCAGACATCTGGAAATGGTCATGTCACAGGATTCTCACCAGTTAGCAGTGACACATGCTCATGACAAGTATCTGGGGGATTCATGCATTCCTAGGGGATCCTCCCTGACCAGATCTCAGAATCTTCCATGCAAATGAGAAGGCAACATGTCACCCCACCCAGGATTCTGGAAAACCCTGCCATGTCCATCAGAGGTGTCGCCTCAGGAGGCCACATCCTGAGTGGAGGAAGAGAGTTCTGTGCACGGATCTCCACTGGGGGATCACCGGCGAGGCCAACCATGGATTTGGCATGGCACAAACCCAGTTTGTGTGGCAGAGACTCCAGTGGGGCTCAGATACGCAGGTGCCACTTAACCAGGTCTCCTAAAATGCCCTGCCCCTTTCCCATCACGACTCTGCAAGGCTGGAGACCTAGACACTCAGAGACTCCAGAGAACAAGACCCTGATGGGTGGTGGTGCTGGGATGTGGGCTGAAGGCAGCCGAGACAGAGCCTCCAGGAAGGGGAGGAGGTGCCCTCTCTTTTGGAGCCCTGGGGAGTCACTGCCCACTCTGGGTCTCTGTTTCCTTATCTGGCAAATGAAGGGATGCTGAGTCTGTAGTGCAGGCCTCACAGGGTGGAAATGAGGTTCGAGAAAAGAAAGCAATTTGAGGATGCTCATGCCTGGTTTTTCCTCAGAGGCATGAGGGGGAGAACAATGACAACAGCTACAGGTAACAGTACTCAGGAGGTCCTGTGAGGTAGCTGTGGTTTTCATGGCTCTTTTCAGAAGAGGAAACAGTCTCAGGGAGGCCTGGCTGCATGATCTGGTAACACACACACGGAGTGTGGAGCTGGCCAGTGGTATGAGCACTGTGCCAGGTGACTCACGCCAGTCCCTGGGGATCCAAGTGTGGGGTGGCTGGGGTGTAACTGGGGGAAGGGAGGAGAGCCTCACTGTCCCTGTCCCTGACACCTGGCAGGCGGGGAGCTTTAAGGTGGCCACCCAGGAGAGGAACCCCCAGAGAGCCCAGATGAGGCTGCGGAGGCAAAAGAAGGTGAGTGAGACTGTCGCATGGAGGGATCACAGGGGATCAGAGGACAGGGCTCCCTTCCCCACCAGCTGGAGGCCTCCATATCAAGACAGTGGGGGCTTCCACCCAGCCCTGTCCTCCTGTGGACACTGGGCCTGGAAAACCTCCATTGGAGAGACCAGAGCAAGGGTCTGGGAAAGCAGGACTCAGAGTGCATGTGGGAAGGGAACATGTCACCCCACCCAGGATTCTGGAAAACCCTGCCATGTCCATCAGAGGTGTCGCCTCAGGAGGCCACATCCTGAGTGGAGGAAGAGAGTTCTGTGCACGGATCTCCACTGGGGGATCACCGGCGAGGCCAACCATGGATTTGGCAAGGTGCAAACCCAGTTTGTGTGGCAGAGACTCCAGTGGGGCTCAGATACGCAGGTGCCACTTAACCAGGTCTTCTAAAATGCCCTGTCCCTTTCCCATCACGACTCTGCAAGGCTGGAGACCTAGACACTCAGAGACTCCAGAGAACAAGACCCTGATGGGTGGTGGTGCTGGGATGTGGGGTGAAGGCAGCCGAGACAGAGCCTCCACTAGGGGGAGGAGGTGCCCTCTCTTTTGGGGCCCTGGGGAGTCACTGCCCACTCTGGGTCTCTGTTTCCTCATCTGGAAAATGAAGGGATGCTGAGTCTGTAGTGCAGGCCTTAAAGGGTAGAAATGAGGTTCAAGAAAAGAAAGCAATTGGAGGGTGCTCATGCCTGGTTTTTCCTCAGAGGCATGAGGGGGAGAACAATGACAACAGCTACAGGTAACAGTACTCAGGAGGTCCTGTGAGGTAGCTGTGGTTTTCATGGCTCTTTTCAGAAGAGGAAACAGTCTCAGGGAGGCCTGGCTGCATGATCTGGTAACACACACACGGAGTGTGGAGCTGGCCAGTGGTATGAGCACTGTGCCAGGTGACTCACGCCAGTCCCTGGGGATCCAAGTGTGGGGTGGCTGGGGTGTAACTGGGGGAAGGGAGGAGAGCCTCACTGTCCCTGTCCCTGACACC
The DNA here is from genome assembly GCA_023783455.1 of Erythrocebus patas. Taxonomy (NCBI): domain Eukaryota; kingdom Metazoa; phylum Chordata; class Mammalia; order Primates; family Cercopithecidae; genus Erythrocebus; species Erythrocebus patas. Next base: position 29,245 of record JAKFHT010000293.1, read on the forward strand.
TGGCAGGCGGGGAGCTTTAAGGTGGCCACCCAGGAGAGGAACCCCCAGAGAGCCCAGATGAGGCTGCGGAGGCAAAAGAAGGTGAGTGAGACTGTCGCATGGAGGGATCACAGGGGATCAGAGGACAGGGCTCTTTTCCCCACCAGCTGGAGACCTCCATATCAAGACAGCGGGGGCTTCCTCCCCAGCCCTGCCCTCCTATGGCCATTGGGCCTGGAAAACCTCCATTGGAGAGACCAGAGCAAGGGTCTGGGAAAGCAGGACTCAGAGTGCATGTGGGGAAGGGGAAGGGGAAGGCTGGGACCACAGGTCCTTGTGACTTGTTCAAATGCCACCATAGAAGTAACTAGAAGTGATTGCCAGACTTGGAGGTCAGCTGGAATAGAGGAGGCAGAGAATTGGGAAAGGCAGCTGAGGGTCTTTGGCTGCTACAACTGGGAGACCTCGGGAGGGGGTTCTGGGAGACAGGGGCTGATGGGATTTCATGGGACAGGGCCTTGGGCAGGCAGGTGAGGGTCAATACTCATCACCACTACCCTCCCACCTTCCCACCCCTCCATGGCACAGGGCGTGGTCCCCTTCCTGGGGGATTTTCTGACTGAGTTACACAGGTTGGATTCGGCCATCCCGGATGATCTGGATGTGAGTGAGCCTGGGGCAGGCTGCTTGGGAACCAGGATCCTGAGGCTTGGGAGGAGAGGGGCCTGGACGGAGCCCTTAGATCTTAGCCCTTGGGAAACCTCCTCTCCTGAGAGCCTCACAGCTCCTCCTGTGGGAGGGGGTGCCAGGCCCATCTCATTACCTCTGACTGACAGGGGCTCCATGGCAGTCACCAGTCCCTATCCCTGAGTGGTGAGGCTGCAGAGCTGCCTGACTGCAACGCTGCTGAGCTGTGGGCTGAGCTGGACTCAGCCTCTCCCTAGGGTAGTCCCATAATAGGAGCGTGAAATTGAGCCTTTCCAAGGGCAGGCAATTCCAGGGTCACTGAGCACTTTCTTTCTACGAGAAACCTCAGTTTGTCTGTCTGTCATCTCAGAGGGTTGGGGCAGAAGATCCCTGAGCCCCAGCTCCCATGCCCCCTGCCCTAGAGCCCGGAGCCTGAGACAGGTTCAAGTTCTGTCATGTGCACATCCCCTGACCCTGGTGGCCCTGGCAGTAGTGCAGCATGGGAAGGGATGGGGTGGGGCTGTTGTGGGCCAGGGACCTTTCTGATGGGCTCTATCTGACTTCCAGGGCAACAGCAACAAGAGGAGAAAGGTGAGCAGCTGGGGCATTCACGTTGGATGAGGGTAGGAATGTGGACGTCACAGTCCACCCTGGGCGGGACACTCCCTGGCTCCATCCTCTACACCTTAGGTTTACTGGGAGGGTTTGACACACACAGGAGTGTGGAGCTGGCCAGTGGTATGAGCACTGTGCCAGGTGACTCACGCCAGTCCCTGGGGATCCAAGTGTGGGGTGGCTGGGGTGTAACTGGGGGAAGGGAGGAGAGCCTCACTGTCCCTGTCCCTGACACCTGGCAGGCGGGGAGCTTTAAGGTGGCCACCCAGGAGAGGAACCCCCAGAGAGCCCAGATGAGGCTGCGGAGGCAAAAGAAGGTGAGTGAGACTGTCGCATGGAGGGATCACAGGGGATCAGAGGACAGGGCTCTTTTCCCCACCAGCTGGAGACCTCCATATCAAGACAGCGGGGGCTTCCTCCCCAGCCCTGCCCTCCTATGGCCATTGGGCCTGGAAAACCTCCATTGGAGAGACCAGAGCAAGGGTCTGGGAAAGCAGGACTCAGAGTGCATGTGGGGAAGGGGAAGGCTGGGACCACAGGTCCTTGTGAGTTGTTAAAATGCCACCACAGAAGTAACTAGAAGTGATTGCCAGACTTGGAGGTCAGCTGGAATAGAGGAGGCAGAGAATTGGGAAAGGCAGCTGAGGGTCTTTGGCTGCTACAACTGGGAGACCTCGGGAGGGGGTTCTGGGAGACAGGGGCTGATGGGATTTCATGGGACAGGGCCTTGGGCAGGCAGGTGAGGGTCAATACTCATCACCACTACCCCTCCCACCTTCCCACCCCTCCATGGCACAGGGCGTGGTCCCCTTCCTGGGGGATTTTCTGACTGAGTTACACAGGTTGGATTCGGCCATCCCGGATGATCTGGATGTGAGTGAGCCTGGGGCAGGCTGCTTGGGAACCAGGATCCTGAGGCTTGGGAGGAGAGGGGCCTGGACGGAGCCCTTAGATCTCAGCCCTTGGAAAACCTCCTCTCCTGAGAGCCTCACAGCGGCTCCTGTGGGTGGAGGTGTCAGGCCCATCTCATCAGCTCGGAATGATGGAGGCTCCATGGCAGCCACCAGTCCCTATCCCTGAGTGGTGAAGCTGCAGAGCTGCCTGACTGCAAAGCTGCTGAGGTGTGGGCTGAACTGGACTCAGCCTCTCCATGGGGTAGTCCCATAATAGGAGGGTGAAATTGAGCCTTTCCAAGGGCAGGCAGTTCCAGGGTCACTGAGTGCTTTCTTTCTATGAGAGACCTCAGTTTCTCTGTCTGTCATCAGAGAGGGTTGGGGCAGAAGGTCCCGAGCCTCAGCTCCTTTGCCCCCTGCTCTAGAGCCCAGAGCCTGAGGCACGTCCAAGTCCTGTCATGTGCACATCCCCTGACCCTGGTGGCCCTGGCAGTAGTGCAGCATGGGAAGGGATGGGGTGGGGCTGGTTGTGGGCCAGGGACCTTTCTGATGGACTCTGTCTGCCTTCCAGGGCAACAGCAACAAGAGGAGAAAGGTGAGCAGCTGGGGCATTCACGTTGGATGAGGGTAGGAATGTGGACGTCACAGTCCACCCTGGGCGGGACACTCCCTGGCTCCATCCTCTACATCTTAGGTTTACTGGGAGGGTTTGACACACACAGGAGGAGGAGACCTATCCCAGTTGGGAAAGTGGGAAAGGCACTGGAATCAAAGACCAGTTCCTGCAGGAGGGGCTGTTCACATCCAACTCTGAGAACAGGCTGGGGACTGCATGGGGCCCCTTCACAGAATGGCCCCAGGGACCAGCCCCTTCTCCCTGCCTGCCAAAGGTCCCCTTAGCGTCTTCCACCCAGACCCTGTCAGCAACCTGCCCTCTGTCTCTAGGAGGTTCGAGTTCTGCAGGAAATGCAGCTGCTCCAAGTGGCTGCCATGAATTACAAACTTCGGCCTCTGGAGAAATTTGTCACTTGTTTCTCAAGAATGGAGCAGCTCAGTGACAAGGAGAGGTGAGGGCCTGGCACATGGAAAGAGGGTAGGAGAGAGCTCTCCATTCTTTTTTAACGTGGTCTGGCTCTGTCGCCCAGGCTGCACTGCAGTGTCACCATCTCTGCTCACTGCAACATCTGCCTCCTGGGCTCAAGCCCTTCCTCAGCCTCCCAAGCAGCTGGGATTACTGTTATCCACCACCGTGTCCGGTTGTTCTGCTGTTGTTGTTCTGGCACAGGTGGGGTTTCACGATGATGTCCAGGCTGGTCTCAAACTCCTGGCCTCAAGCAATCCACCCACCTCAGCCTCCCAAAGTACTGACAGCACAGGTGTGAGCCACCCAACCTGGCCTAGAGGAGGCTCTCCTGTGGACAGCTGCAGAGAGCCTATGGCCATGACTCCATGGCCAGCATCAAGCCCTGTTGCATGGGGACTGCTGGGGACCCAGGATTCCAGCTGGGCAGGCACTGAGAGGGGACCTGATGTGTGGCTCAGGGTGGCCTCACACCTGCCTCTCTGTTTTGCAGCTACAAGCTGTCCTGTCAGCTGGAGCCTGAATCCCAGTAGGCTGGAAACATCCTACAGTGGCTGGGGACCTATTGGGATGCTGGCTAGAACACTGGCTCTGCATCATCCTTCACTGAGACCGTGACACCAGGAAACCACATCTAGGTGGCTGGCAGCTCAGCTGTATCTTGACCCTGCCCCTCAACACCAGCTCCTCCTGCTGGCCAGGATCAGGCCATGGGACTTTTGCAAGTCAGGCGGGAAACCATTTTATGTTTATTTTCTTTAGTGTATAAGTACCGGATTTTTCCTTAACTTTCGTTAAAATAAAATTTTAAAACACTATTCAGAATGTTCTATAGTTGTTGGAATGAGAACAGTAACTCCAGTGCAGTAACCGTATACCAGTCTTTAGGATTCATAGTCTAGCATGCCAAATTGAGGCTATGGCTGAACAAGTCATGGAATAGCGTTCGCGTTACCTGCCAACCGTTTAATGTTTTTCTTCTTTATTCAAATTAATTATTGTTAACTCTGTTTAAGGAAAACAAAAAATAAAACAAACAAACAAAAAAACACTTAAAAACCACAGTATGTCACCCACTCTATGTCACTTGTTCTACTGACCAGTTACTCTCAAACTTATGCTCTAGTTAAATTCAAGTTCCACTGGGTTACTTTACTTTTTTAAGTTATAAATATTTAATGAATCACTTAAATATTTACTGAAGGGCTAGAGATGGGAGGTATTTATGCAAGTGGTAGGGCTGGCCTTCTCCAGAAGTCCTGTGCACAAGGGAGCTGGCCATGAGTCTCAAGGAAATACAGATAAACTTTTCCCACTATGGATCTTCCCAGACTTTCTGACACCTCTCCCCTAAGGGAACATCAAGGAAGGAGAGAATTGCTTGAACCCAGTATCTAAAGGATGTCCCACAGCTTAATTTGAACACAAGCCCCGTTGTGGTGTATCAGACAAAAACAACTCAAAGAAATCAACATTTCAGGGTCTGAAATATGATACCCCAAATCAGCACAAAATAAACACTTAAATCCAGTCCTGGAGCCACAAAACTCCTATAAGAAAAGTGGGAGTTTATTTCAGCAAAACTTATATCTATGCATGCAGTTTGCAAAAAGAAAAGAAAGAAAGAAAGAAAGAAAGAAAGAAAGAAAGAAAGAAAGAAAGAAAGAAAGAAAGAAAGAAAGAAAGAAAGAAAGAAAGAAAGAAAGAAAGAAAGAAAGAAAGAAAGAAAGAAAGAAAGAAAGAAAGAAAGAAAGAAAGAAAGAAAGAAAGAAAGAAAGAAAGAAAGAAAGAAAGAAAGAAAGAAAGAAAGAAAGAGTGTCACCATCTCTGCTCACTGCAACATCTGCCTCCTGGGCTCAAGCCCTTCCTCAGCCTCCCAAGCAGCTGGGACTACTGTTATCCACCACCATGTCTGGTTGTTCTCTTATTGTTGTTCTGGTACAGGTGGGGTTTCACGATGATGTCCAGGCTGGTCTCAGACTCCTGGCCTCAAGCAATCCACCCGCCTCAGCCTCCCAAAGTACTGACAGTACAGGTGTGAGCCACCCAACGTGGCCTAGAGGAGGCTCTCCTGTGGACAGCTGCAGAGAGCCTATGGCCATGACTCCATGGCCAGCATCAAGCCCTGTTGCATGGGGACTGCTGGGGACCCAGGATTCCAGCTGGGCAGGCACTGAGAGGGGACCTGATGTGTGGCTCAGGGTGGCCTCACACCTGCCTCTCTGTTTTGCAGCTACAAGCTGTCCTGTCAGCTGGAGCCTGAATCCCAGTAGGCTGGAAACATCCTACAGTGGCTGGGGACCTATTGGGATGCTGGCTAGAACACCAGCTCTGCATCATCCTTCACCCAGACCGGAGACACCAGGAAACCACATCTAGGTGGCTGGCAGCTCAGCTGCATCTTGACCCCGCTCCTCAACTCCAGCTGCTCCTGCTGGCCAGGGTCAGGCCATGGGACTTTTGCATGTCAGGCGGGAAACCATTTTATGTTTATTTTCTTTAGTGTATAAGTACCGGATTTTTCCTTAACTTTCGTTAAAATAAAATTTTAAAACACTATTCAGAATGTTCTATAGTTGTTGGAATGAGAACAGTAACTCCAGTGCAGTAACCGTATACCAGTCTTTAGGATTCATAGTCTAGCATGTCAAATTGAGGCTATGGCTGAACAAGTCATGGAATAGCGTTCGCGTTACACCTGCCAACCGTTTAATGTTTTCCTTCTTTATTCAAATTAATTATTGCTAACTCTGTTTAAGGAAAACAAAAAATAAAACAAACAAAAAAACACTTAAAAACCACAGTATGTCACCCAATCTATGTCACTTGTTCTACTGACCAGTTACTCTCAAACTTAAATTCTAGTTAAATTCAAGTTCCACTGGGTTACTTTACTTTTTAAGTTGTAAATATTTAATGAATCACTTAAATATTTACTGAAGGGCTGGAGATGGGAGGTATTTATGCAAGTGGTAGGGCTGGCCTTCTCCAGAAGTCCTGTGCACAAGGGAGCTGGCCATGAGTCTCAAGGAAATACAGATAAACTTTTCCCACTATGGATCTTCCCAGACTTTCTGACACCTCTCCCCTAAGGGAACATCAAGGAAGGAGAGAATTGCTTGAACCCAGTATCTAAAGGATGTCCCACAGCTTAATTTGAACACAAGCCCCGTTGTGGTGTATCAGACAAAAACAACTCAAAGAAATCAACATTTCAGGGTCTGAAATATGATACCCCAAATCAGCACAAAATAAACACTTAAATCCAGTCCTGGAGCCACAAAACTCCTATAAGAAAAGTGGGAGTTTATTTCAGCAAAACTTATATCTATGCATGCAGTTTGCAAAAAAGAAAGAAAACAAAAGCAAAAATTATCTATGGCAACAAACCCTTAGGCCATGCAATTGATTTGGTATTACTTTTTCTTTCTTATTTTGTGTTCTTTTTGGATGGGACACAAAAATCACTGCTAACAAATATGAATACAAACACATGGGACTATACATCACTTTAGAGCTTCTGCATGGGAAAGAGAAACAATGAACCATTAAAGAAGGCATCCTGATGAGTTCATGTCCTTTGTAGGGACATGGATGAAGCTGGAAACCATCATTCTCAGCAAACTATTGCAAGAACAGAAAACCAAACACCGCATGTTCTCACTCATAGGTGGGAATTGAACAGTGAGAACACTTGGACACAGGAAGGGGAACATCACACACTGGGGCCTGTGGTGGGTTCGGGGTTGGGGAGGGATAGAATAGGAGATATACCTAATGTAAATGATGAGTTAACGGGTGCAGCACATCAACATGGCACATGTATGCATATGTAACAAACCTGCACGTTGTGCACATGTACCCTAGAACATGAAGTGTAATAATAATAAAAAGAAGGCATCCTACACATTGAAAGAAAGTTCAGCAGAAACATATCTGTGAAAGGGGTTGCAATCTAACATGTATGAGAAACTAACACTACTCTGGGAAAATGAACAAAATCTAACACCCAAGCTAAAACTGGGCAAAGAACCTGAACAGGCACATCTGAAAAGTAATCACGAAACTGACTGACAGGTCAAAGAGAAGCTGCCCAACTTCACTAATCATCACACACATGTCTAAGTGCAAACCACACTCAGATACCTCTCACTCTAATTAGGATGACACTTACCAAAAACAACAAAAAACCCATACATTCACAGGCAGTGGCCAATGTAGAAGTGCAGAAAAAGAGATTTTATACACTATTGGTGAGAATGTACATTACTATACACACGAAGGAAAACAGTTGAAGGTGCCTTAAACATTTTACAACTACCCGTTCACCTAGGAATACCACCACTGGTTATACACAGAAAGCACATGAAATCTGTTATGTTGAAGAGATATCGGCCTTCTTATGGCAATTGAAGCACTATGCACAATAGCGAAGGTATCCAATCAACCTACCTGTTCATGCACAGATAAAGGGATAAAGAAACTGCGGTACACAATGGAATCCTCCTCGGCCATAGAAATTCATGAAACCATGTCATCTGCAACAACATACAGAAACCTGGAGGACATGATCTTCCATGAAATGAGCCAGGAAGAGAGAAACAAACACGGCATGATTCCATGCCTATGAGAATGAGATCAACTTTGTCTCTAAATGACTTTATCTCCTAGTAGAACATTCCACAGTAGTGAAGAGAGCCTGGGGGTTGGGGAGGCAGCACAGGAACTGGGAAATGGATGCAATGTTACACTCAGATGACAGGAATAAATTCAGCTGTTCTACTCCACAGCAGGATGTCTAGAGTTAACTGTATCCTACCATATTTTCCAAAAAAGGCTGAAAAGAAGGATTCTGAATATTGCAACCACAGAGAACTAATAAATAATAACTACACAAGGTAACAGAGACAGTCAGTCAATGCCTTGCTTTCATCATTACACAAGGTACATATGCATGGATTAAAATGTCCCACTCTACTCTTTAATTGTATAACTTTACTAGAGAGCAAATTGGTTTTAAGGACATAGAAATAAACAATGCTGAAGTTCATGTGAGACCAGGAAATGCCCTGCATTTCCAAAGAAATTCTGAGAAATCCAAACTACATTGGATGCATGACACTCCCTGATGTGAAATTGCACTCAAACTCTAGGGACCTGCTTCCACATGGATGAGTGGAAGAGAACAGAGAACCTCTAAACCCACACACCTCATACCACCTGATGCTGGATGAAATACACAATGATGAGTAATGGGGAAAGAACTCCCTTTTCAATAGTCTTGGGATAAATGGCGAGCCATATGCAGAAGAGTAAGTAACACTAGGCCTCTACTTCTCACCATGTACCAAAGTTCACTCAGATGAATGAAAGATGTAAATGGAAGACCTCAAAGTACAAAAATCCTACAAGAGACTCTAGGAAATACCCTTCTTGACATCAGCTTTGACAAAGCATTTATATGCCTAAGACCCCACATGACACTGCAACAACAGTAGTAATCGACATGTGGGACCTAATACACTAAAGAGCCACCACACAACACAAGAAATTACCCACAGAGTAGACAGATGACATACAAGATGAGAGAAAATGTTCCCAAACTATGCACCAGACCAAGTTCTAATATCCAGAATCTACCTTAAAGACCTTACACAAATCAATTAGCAAAACCACCCTAATAATTAATAGGCAATGGATATAAACACAGACTTCTCAAAAGATGATGATGAGCAACCAAGAAATTGAAAATATGCTCAACCTAATTATCAGAGAAATATAAATCAAAAGCACAATGAGATATATCTCACGCTGGTCAGAATGGTGATTACACAGTTAAAAAAAAAAAAAGGACACTGGCGAGGCAGCAGAGAAAGAGGACACTGGTCCACTTTTGGTGAAAATGCAAAGTAGTTCAGACACCATGGAAAGCACTTTGGAGATTGCTCAAAGAACTTGAACCAGAACTACCATCTGACCCAGCAATCCCACCACTGGGGTATACACAGAGGAAAATAAATCCTTCTGTCCAAAACACACATGCACACAAATGGTCATGGCAGCAGTATTTACAATGGCAAACACATGAAATCAGCCTAGGTACCCATCAACAGTGGATCAGAAAAGGAAAATGTGGTACATATATACCACAAAAAACTAGGCAGCCATTAAAAAAAAAAAAAAAGAGAAGGAAATCATGTCCTTGGCAGCAACATGAAAGGAGCTGGAGGCCATTATCTAAAGAGAAATAAGGAAAAAACAGAACACCAAATGCCACATGTTCTCACTTATAAGGTGGAGCTAACATTGAATACACCCTACCGTAAAAGTGAAAACAACAGACACTGGTGACTATCCGATGAAAAAGGACGAAGGCATGAGGTATGTGCTGAAGACCTACCTGGTGGGTACACCCACTGCCTGCATGATAAGGTTGCTTGGACCCCAAGTCTCAGTGTCATGGAATATACCAAAGGCAGTAACTAATCTGCATTTGTACCCTTTAGTCTATAATAAACATAGAAATTATGTTAAAAATACAAACTTAGAAGCTAAAAGCATGAATGAAAAACACAAACTTTTATAATTATCCAAACAATCTTTTATTGGCATAAACTAAGAAAGTGGACAGAATGAGTAAACCAAATATTCAACCCCAATTTACATATAGTGAACACGTTTTTCAAAAGAACACCAAAAAGATGCAATCGGAAAAAAAGAGCCTGTTCAATAGATGATTTTGAGCAAACTGAATATTCACATACAAAACACTGAAATAGGACCCTTATGTCATGCAACACAAAAATCAATGCAAAATACATTAAAGACCTAAAACTCAATTCTGAAACCACAAAACTCCTACAAGAAAACATAGGGTGTGCATTATTTTAGAAAAGAAATCCATACATGTAGGCTGCTAAAGGTATTTAAAAACATTAAACCAAAGGAAACACTCCAAGAAAACACCCATAGACAAGGTAATGGCTTGGCATTTTCACTGAAAAGCTGGAGACCCGGTTCCACAGAACAGTGGAACACATTAGAAGACCCAGATATAAACCTGCACACCTGAAACCATCGATATTTGAAAAAAAATCAACAAAAATAAGCAATGGAGAAAGGACTCCCTATCAGCAAGTGGTGCTGAGATAAGTGGCCTAGCTAGATGTAGAAGAAATAACACTGGGCCCCTATGTCTCACCATGTACAGAAAGCAACTCAAAATGAATCAAAGATTGAAATGTAAAATGCTGGGCTGGACACAGTGGCTCATTCCTGGAATCCAAGCACTCTGGGAGGTCGAAGCAAGCGGATGACTTGAGGTCCTGGAGTTTGAGACCACCCTGGCTGACATGGTGAAGCCGATGTCTAAGAAAAAACCAAAAGTTAGCTGGGCATGGTGGCACGTGCCTGTACTCCCAGCTACTCAGGAGAATGAGGCAGAAGAATCACTTGAACCCAGAAGCTGGAAGGTGCAGTGAGCCGAGATCACTCCATTGCATTCCAGCCTGTATGAGAGAGTGAGACTTGGTCTGTAAATAAATACGTAAATACATAAAAATCCAATACCTGAAACTATAAAAAAATCCTGCATGAGAATCTAGCAAATACCCTTCTTGACAGAGGCTTTGGCAAAGCATTTATATGTCAAGTCCCCAAAAGCAACGGCAACAAAAACAATTACTGATAAGTGGGACCTAAAACACTAAAGAGCTGCTGCACAGAACAAGAAACAACCACAGAGTCAGCACACAGCCTATAGAATGAGGGAAAACATTCCCCAACTACGCATCTGAAAAACATCTAATATCTACGATTTACTGTAAAGACCTTAAACAAATAAAATCAGAAAAAAAAAAAAAAAACAACTTATAAAAGGGCAAGGAACATGAACACTTAAAAGGAGGTGTACCAGTAACTAACGAGCATGAAAACATGTTCGATCTCACTGATCATCAGAGAAATGCAAATCAGAAACATACTGAGATACCATCTCACACTGGTCAGAATGGCAATTATGACACACAGTCCACAACAACAGAGGCTGGTGGGGCAGATGAGCAAAGAAATGCAGGTCCACTGTTGGGGAAATGCAAACTAGTTCAGATCCCTGGGAGCAGTGTGGACATTTCTCAAAGAACCTAAAAGAGAACTACCACCCAACGCTGCAACCCCACTCCTAAGGATCTACCCAAAGGAAAATCCTTCCATCCAAAACACACATGCACTCCTATGTTCATGGCAGTACTACTCACAATGGTAAAGACATGGAATCAGCCTTGGTGCCCATCAGCAGTGGATCAGAGAAAGGAAATGTGGTACATACACACCACGGAACACTACACAGTCATAAAAACAAATCCATGCTCTTACCAGAAACCTGGACAGAGCCATAGGCCATTATGAACAAAAGGCAAGAACAGAAAACCAAAATTTTCAAAACAGCTACAAAGGTCAGTTGTGAATATTCTCTCCACAGAGAAATCATAACTCTGGAGCTCACAGAGGTGCCAGACACTGCAACTTCATTATGATGCTACCTTTACACAGATCAAATTGTCCCTTGCACCCGCTGGTTATACACACATACTCTACGGCAATGAAACTGCTGTCCCATTTTGGTAACATTCATTCTCACCAGAGTGAGATGATATCTGAGTGTGGTTTTGATTGACTTCTCGTGAGGATCAGTAATGTTGATTCAGAATCTTTTACCTGTGCATCCTTCTCAGGTCTTCAGGTTCTTTGGCCAGTCTTACACATCAAATTGAAACAAGTTCATGATAACTTGCCAAACATCTCTAACCACAGCAAAATGTAAATCAAAACCACACTTAGATATTGGTAACAGGTACAGAGTGACACTGAGACACAAGGAATCTGTTCTGGTGTTCTATTGCACAGCAGGGTGACTAGGTGACTAGGGTCAACAGAATCTAGAAAATTTTTTCAAAATCAGCTGGAAAATACGGTTCTGAATATTCTCTCCACAGAGAAATCATAACTCTGGAGCTCACAGAGGTGCCAGACACTGCAACTTCATTATGATGCTACCTTTACACAGATCAAATTGTCCCTTGCACCCGCTGGTTATACACACATACTCTACGGCAATGAAACTGCCGTTCCATTTTGGTAAAGTTCATTGTCACCGGAGTGAGATGATATCTGAGTGTGGTTTTGATTGACTTCTCATGAGGATCAGTAATGTAGATTCAGAATCTTTTACCTGTGCATCCTTCTCAGGTCTTCAGGTTCTTTGGCCAGTCTTACACAGCAAATTGAAACAAGTTCATGATAACTTGCCAAACATCTCTAACCACAGCAAAATGTAAATCAAAACCACACTTAGATATTGGTAACAGGTACAGAGTGACACTGAGACACAATGAATCTGTTCTGGTGTTCTATTGCACAGCAGGGTGACTAGGTGACTAGGGTCAACAGAATCTAGAAAATTTTTTCAAAATCAGCTGGAAAATACAGTTCTGAATATTCTCTCCACAGAGAAATCATAAGTCTGGAGCTCACAGAGATGCCAGACATTGCGACTTCATTATGATGCTACGTTTACATAGATCAAAATGTCCCTTGCACCCGCTGGTTATACACACATACTCTACCGCAATGAAACTGCTGTCCCATTTTGGTAACATTCATTGTCACCAGAATGAGATGACATCTGAGTGTGGTTTTGATTGACTTCTCATGAGGATCAGTAATGTTGATTCAGAATCTTTGACCTGTGCATCAACCTCATGTCTTCAGGTCCTCTGCCCAGTCCTACACAACAAATTAAAAACAAATTCACAATAACATAGCAAGTACCACTTATCATACACACACAAAAATAAAAAACACACTCAAGATTCCAGCTCACTCTACATGCAACAGATGCTACAAGAAAAAAGTTGAAACATATTAAAACACAATCCAATCAAGGTGTGGATTTCCGGAGGAGGCACTTGTCTCCACATCTGGTGGGAAATGGTAAACTAGTATGCACACTAAAGAAACCACTTGGATGTTCCTTGAAATCCTAAAACTACAACTACCATTTTCTCCAGCAATTCTATTCCTAGGTATATACACAGAGGACATGATCAGGACATGGAAGAGATTATCTGTCATCCCAGGTGGCATTCAGCCCTATGCTCAAAAGCCAAGAAAAGAAATCAGCCTACCTGTCCATCCACAGATGAAAGGATGAAGAATCTCTGGTACACAGACAGGATGGAATACTTTTATGCCATCAAAATTCATGGAATCCTATCATTTCCAGCAACATGGCTGCACCTGCAGATATTATGTTCAATCAAATCAGAAAGGCAGACAAAGACCAAGCCTGCATGTTCTCACTCATGTGGGAGCTGAAAACTTTAACTCACTGAAGGTGAAAATACAGTAGTGGTCACCACAGACTAGGTGGAGGAGAGGACATCAAGGATTGGCAATAGGTACACAGAGAGTTACAGGAGAGGAATACATTCTGGTATTCCACTCCAAAGCAGGGTGATGATACCTAACAATACAGTCGTGCCGTTTTCAAAATAGCTACCAAGGAGGATACTGAATGTTTACACATCAAAGATATCAAACTTACACGTGGTCACAAGCATGGGAAACTCCCTGATTTTATCCATACTCAAGGTATACAAACAAGTATCACAATGTCCCAATGCACCCCTAATTCTGGACATGAAGTATAAAACAAACGTTTTATGAAATGTTAACGATACACGGCTAAATGTTCACGTGGAACCACTGAAGAGCCAAGGAACCTGAATATGCAAAGCAATTCTAGGGAATACAAACTCAATTGGAGGCCACACACTCCCCAATTTCAAATTACATGTAACACCTCCACTCATCCAAAGACTACAGTAGTGGCATAAAAATGAATCCATGAACCTAGGGACATAAGAGAATCTAAACACACACCTGTAGTCCCAGCTACTCAGGAGGCTGAGGCAGGAGAATCACTTGAACCCAGGAGGCAGAGGTTGCAGTGAGCCAAGATCACGCCACTGCACTCCAGCCTGGGTGACAGAGTGAGACTCCAGCTCAAAACAAATTCACAATAACATAGCAAGTACCACTTATCATACACACACAAAAATTAAAAACACACTCAAGATTCCAGCTCACTCTACATGCAACAGATGCTACAAGAAAAAAGTTGAAACATATTAAAACACAATCCAATCAAGGTGTGGATTTCCGGAGGAGGCACTTGTCTCCACATCTGGTGGGAAATGGTAAACTAGTATGCACACTACAGAAACCACTTGGAGGTTCCTCCAAACCTTAAAAGACTCCAACTACCATTTCAACTAGCAATTCTACTACTAGGAATACACTCAAAGTCATTGAAATCAGGACACCAAAGATAGATCTACCCACCCATGTGGATTCCAGCACTGTTCCCAAGAGCCAGTGTAAGCATCAACCTACCTGCTTATCCACAGACAAAGGAGAAAGAAGCTGCTCCACATGTACACACCGGGATACTCTTCACACAGAAAACCACAATGAAATCATATCATGGGGAACCACACGGTTGCACCTGGAGGACATGATGGTAAATTAAATGAGTGAGGGGGAGAGAAACAAACCTTGAGTCATCTCACACATGCAGAATCTGAGAAACTCTATCTCAAAGACCTGGCGAGCACAATATTGGTTTCCAGAGATTGGGGAAAAGAGGAGTAATGGGCAGGGATTGTAAAGGGTACAAAGTTACACATAAATGAGAGGAAGAAAATTCTGTTGTTCTATTCCAGTGCAGGGTGACCAGGGTTAACAGTATCGGCACATCACTTTCAAAGCAGCTTGACAGGAGAATACTGAAGGTTCTCACCATAAAGGAATAAACAATGGGAAAAGGTAACAGAAACACTAAGTACCCTGATTTCATCATTCCACAATGTATGCATGGACCATAATGCCCCACTCTACCCTCTCATTGTATTGTTCCTTTACTATGCAACACATTTGTTGAAAGAAATAGAAATACGTGCTGCTAATATTCATGTGGGACCATGAAGTGCCCTGAGTTTCATCCTCCACAATCCTGAGACATCCAGACTACATTGGACACATCACACTTCCTGATTTCAAATTTCATGGAAAAGCTAGGGACCCGCTTCCACACAGAGCAGTGGAACACAAGAGAGGACCAAGAAGTAAACCACACACTGAAAACTATCTGATCTAACACAGAATCCACCAAAGTAAGCAAAGGAAAAGGACACCCTATTCAATCAACGGTGCTGAAATAAGCAGCTAGCCATGTGCAGAAGAATAACACTAGGCCCCTACCTCTCACCAGACACAAAGAGGAACTCAAGATGAATGAAAGATTTCAATGTAAAACTCAAACTATTAAAATCTTATGAGAAAACTTGTGAAATATCCTTCTCCACATAGGCTTTGGCAAAGCATTTAGATGGCTAAGTCCTGAAGAGCAACAGCAACAAAAACAAAAATTGACAAGTCAGACTGAATACCTGAAAGAGCTGCTGCACAGCAAGAGAGACTACAACAGAGTAAACAGACAGCGTACAGAATGGGAGAACACGGTCCCAAACTGTGCATCTGACCAAAGTCTAATATGCAGAATCTACAAGGCCCTTCAACAAGTCAACCAGAGGAATAAACAGAAAAAGAATATCCCATTAATAAACGGGCCAGGATGTGAACACACACTTCTCAAAAGTCAATGTACAAGCAACCAACAAATAGGAAAACATGCTCAAACTCACTCATTACCAGAGAGCTGCCAATCAAAAGCATGACGAGATGCCATCCCATGGAGGTCACAATGGTGAGGACCACGCAGACAAGGAACACATGCTGGCGAGGCAGCCAAGGAAAGGAATGCTGCTACACTCTTGGTCAATGTGAAAACTAGTTCACACTGTGGAAACCAGTTTAGAGATTCTCAAAAAACTTAAAACAGAACTACCATCAGACCCAGCAATTCCACGACACTTGGTATCTACCCAAAAGACAATAAATCCTTCTATCAAAAAGACACATGCTCTCCCGCATTCATGGCCTTGCCATTCACAAGAACAAAGATGTGGAAGCATCCTAGGTGACCAGCAACAGTGGATTTGAGTTTTTTTTTTTTTTAATGTGGTGCATACACATCACAAAATACTACACAGCCATAAGAAGAACACACAATCATGTCCTAAGCAGCATGGACAGACCTGGGGCTTATTATACTTAGCAAACCAAGGCAAGAACAGCAATCCAAATAGTCAAAAAAAAAAAAAGAAGAAGACGTTCAAGTGATCAACCAACATGAAAAAACGCACAACCTCAGTGCAATGCAACTCCCAAACACAATGAGATATCATCTCACGTTGGTCACAATGGGTAATTTTCCAAAGTGAAAACAACATGCTGGCGAGGCAGCAAAGGAAAGGGAATGCTGCTACACTCTTGGTCAATGTGAAAACTAGTTCACACTGTGGAAACCAGTTTAGAGAGTCTCAGAAAACTTAAAACAGAACTACCATTGGACCCAGCAATTCCACGACACTTGGTATCTACCCAAAAGACAATAAATCCTTCTATCAAACAGACACATGCTCTCCCGCATCCATGGCCTTGCCATTCACAAGAACAAAGATGTGGAAGCATCCTAGCTGACCAGCAACAGTGGATTTGAGGTTTTTTTTTTTTTTTAATGTGGTGCATACACATCACAAAATACTACACAGCCATAAGAACACACAATCATGTCCTAAGCAGCATGGACAGACCTGGGGCTTATTATACTTAGCAAACCAAGGCAAGAACAGCAATCCAAATAGTCAAAAAAAAAAAAAGAAGAAGACGTTCAAGTGATCAACCAACATGAAAAAACGCACAACCTCAGTGCAATGCAACTCCCAAACACAATGAGATATCATCTCACGTTGGTCAAAATGGGTAATTTTCCAAAGTGAAAACAACATGCTGGCGAGGCAGCAAAGGAAAGGGAACGCTGCTACACTCTTGGTCAATGTGAAAACTAGTTCACACTGTGGAAACCAGTTTAGAGAGTCTCAGAAAACTTAAAACAGAACTACCATTGGACCCAGCAATTCCACGACACTTGGTATCTACCCAAAAGACAATAAATCCTTCTATCAAACAGACACATGCTCTCCCGCATCCATGGCCTTGCCATTCACAAGAACAAAGATGTGGAAGCATCCTAGCTGACCAGCAACAGTGGATTTGAGTTTTTTTTTTTTTTTAATGTGGTGCATACACATCACAAAATACTACACAGCCATAAGAACACACAATCATGTCCTAAGCAGCATGGACAGACCTGGGGCTTATTATACTTAGCAAACCAAGGCAAGAACAGCAATCCAAATAGTCAAAAAAAAAAAAAAAAAAAAAAAAAAAAAAAAAAAAAAAAAAAAAAAAAAAAAAAAAAAAAAAAAAAAAAAAAAAAAAAAAAAAAAAAAAGAAGAAGACGTTCAAGTGATCAACCAACATGAAAAAACGCACAACCTCAGTGCAATGCAACTCCCAAACACAATGAGATATCATCTCACGTTGGTCAAAATGGGTAATTTTCCAAAGTGAAAACAACATGCTGGCGAGGCAGCAAAGGAAAGGGAACGCCGCTACACTCTTGGTCAATGTGAAAACTAGTTCACACTGTGGAAACCAGTTTAGAGAGTCTCCAAAAACTTAAAACAGAACTACCATTAGACCCAGCAATTCCACGACACTTGGTATCTACCCAAAAGACAATAAATCCTTCTATCAAAAAGACACATGCTCTCCCGCATTCATGGCCTTGCCATTTACAAGAACAAAGATGTGGAAGCATCCTAGCTGACCAGCAACAGTGGATTTGAGTTTGTTTGTTTTTTTTTTTTTAATGTGGTGCATACACATCACAAAATACTACACAGCCAGAAGAACACACAATCATGTCCTAAGCAGCATGGATAGACCTGGGGCTTATTATATTTAGCAAACCAAGGCAAGAACAGCAATCCAAATACTCAAAAAAAAAAAAAAAAAAAAAAAAAAAAAAAAAAAAAAAGAAGACGTTCAAGTGATCAACCAACATGAAAAAATGCACAACCTCAGTGCAATGCAACTCCCAAACACAATGAGATATCATCTCACGTTGGTCACAATGGGTAATTTTCCAAAGTCAAAACAACATGCTGGCGAGGCAGCAAAGGAAAGGGAATGCTGCTACACTCTTGGTCAATGTGAAAACTAGTTCACACTGTGGAAACCAGTTTAGAGATTCTCAAAAAACTTAAAACAGAACTACCATCAGACCCAGCAATTCCACGACACTTGGTATCTACCCAAAAGACAATAAATCCTTCTATCAAAAAGACACATGCTCTCCCGCATTCATGGCCTTGCCATTCACAAGAACAAAGATGTGGAAGCATCCTAGGTGACCAGCAACAGTGGATTTGAGTTTTTTTTTTTTTTAATGTGGTGCATACACATCACAAAATACTACACAGCCATAAGAAGAACACACAATCATGTCCTAAGCAGCATGGATAGACCTGGGGCTTATTATGTTTAGCAAACCAAGGCAAGAACAGCAATCCAAATACTCAAAAAAAGAAAAAAGAAGAAGACGTTCAAGTGATCAACCAACATGAAAAAACGCACAACCTCAGTGCAATGCAACTCCCAAACACAATGAGATATCATCTCACGTTGCTCAAAATGGGTAATTTTCCAAAGCGAAAACAACATGCTGGCGAGGCAGCAAAGGAAAGGGAACGCTGCTACACTCTTGGTCAATGTGAAAACTAGTTCACACTGTGGAAACCAGTTTAGAGAGTCTCAGAAAACTTAAAACAGAACTACCATTGGACCCAGCAATTCCACGACACTTGGTATCTACCCAAAAGACAATAAATCCTTCTATCAAACAGACACATGCTCTCCCGCATCCATGGCCTTGCCATTCACAAGAACAAAGATGTGGAAGCATCCTAGCTGACCAGCAACAGTGGATTTGAGGTTTTTTTTTTTTTTAATGTGGTGCATACACATCACAAAATACTACACAGCCATAAGAACACACAATCATGTCCTAAGCAGCATGGACAGACCTGGGGCTTATTATACTTAGCAAACCAAGGCAAGAACAGCAATCCAAATAGTCAAAAAAAAGAAAAAAGAAAGAAAGAAGAAGACGTTCAAGTGATCAACCAACATGAAAAACGCACAACCTCAGTGCAATGCAACTCCCAAACACAATGAGATATCATCTCACGTTGGTCAAAATGGGTAATTTTCCAAAGTGAAAACAACATGCTGGCGAGGCAGCAAAGGAAAGGAATGCTGCTACACTCTTGGTCAATGTGAAAACTAGTTCACACTGTGGAAACCAGTTTAGAGAGTCTCAGAAAACTTAAAACAGAACTACCATTGGACCCAGCAATTCCACGACACTTGGTATCATACCCCTCCTTCAGCCCCTCCTCACAAGCAGCAGGGATAACCTGGAGGCTCCTGGGAACCTTTTCCCATTGGGTTTTTCCTGGCACGTAGTTCCCTACCTGGATGAGTCTCCTCGTCACTTATACTCTCCAGCGTCAAGTCTTTAGAAAGAAAAACACCAGGATAAGTCATTAGACAGAGTGACTCACCCACTCCTCCTACTTTAGCTGAAGCTGAATGATGGGCTTTTCTCCCACCCCACGCTGCTTCATACATGATCCCCTCATCTTTCTTCTGGGTTGACAAAGCTTCCTACAGCTTCTTGGGCAAGAGTTCTATACTGGCAAAATCGCTTTCACGAGAATCCCAAGCCTCTTTCCCAGCAGGAACCCAGAATCAGGTTTCTATACAATGAAGCCAGCAAGTTTTTCCCTTGGGAAGTGAGTTATTTCATGGTACATACCGTTTCCTTTCCAAGCTGTTATCTGCAATTATATAAAAGAAAACATGAGAATCAGATTCTGCTGTGCGCTTCACACAGATCTGTTATTCTCTGGACAACGATAAAAAACCAGAAGGCAGTACAGTGATTGAGCCATAGGTCAAAATCCCCAAAGACTAGCACAGAGGATAGCTATAGAAAAACAAGACCTCTATTCACAGAATTTACCTTTAAATTTAATTTTATATGCAAACACACAATGCTTAATCCAAGGAGGAAAACTGGTATTGTGGAAAATGCCTCAGTATTCCAGTTGATAATGGATGCTGTCATTTAGAAGCAGCATAGTGTACCACGTATCAGTTGGGAAGACACTCCTACTGAATTCCAGCCCCACAAAGACAATAGTGTACAGTGTACATAATGTGCATTGCCAGGTTTTCAAATCAAAATTAATTGAGAAGAATCAGGAAAGTAAGATTGCTGTGGAAGACAAAAAAAGTGGGTCTTACCTTGACATCACCATCATCATCATCATCACCATCTTCATTATCATCATCATCATCATCATCATCATCATCATCATCATCATCATCATCATCATCATCATCATCATCATCATCATCATCATCATCATCATCATCATCATCATCATCATCATCATCATCATCATCATCATCATCATCATCATCATCATCATCATCATCATCATCATCATCATCATCATCATCATCATCATCATCATCATCATCATCATCATCATCATCATCATCATCATCATCATCATCATCATCATCATCATCATCATCATCATCATCATCATCATCATCATCATCATCATCATCATCATCATCATCATCATCATCATCATCATCATCATCATCATCATCATCATCATCATCATCATCATCATCATCATCATCATCATCATCATCATCATCATCATCATCATCATCATCATCATCATCATCATCATCATCATCATCATCATCATCATCATCATCATCATCATCATCATCATCATCATCATCATCATCATCATCATCATCATCATCATCATCATCATCATCATCATCATCATCATCATCATCATCATCATCATCATCATCATCATCATCATCATCATCATCATCATCATCATCATCATCATCATCATCATCATCATCATCATCATCATCATCATCATCATCATGGAAGGTCACAGAGATGCCAGATACGATGATTTGATCATGATGCTACATATACATATGTCAAAATGTCCCTTGCACTTTGGGTTGTATGTGTGTATACTCTATAGAAACAAACTGCCATCAAATGTTGGTAGTATTCATTCTAACTGGAGTGAGATGAAATCTGAGTGTGATTTTCACTTACACTTTTGTGTGCATCAGCGATGGTGAGAATCTTCTCTTTGACCTGTGCATCAACCTCATGTCTTCAGGTCCTCTGCCCAGTCCTACACAACAAATTAAAAACAAATTCACAATAACATAGCAAGTACCACTTATCATACACACACACACACACACACACACACACACACACACACACACACACACACACACACACACACACACACACACACACACACACACACACACACACACACACACACACACACACACACACACACACACACACACACACACACACACACACACACACACACACACACACACACACACACACACACACACACACACACACACACACACACACACACACACACACACACACACACACACACACACACACACACACACACACACACACACACACACACACACACACACACACACACACACACACACACACACACACACACACACACACACACACACACACACACACACACACACACACACACACACACACACACACACACACACACACACACACACACACACACACACACACACACACACACACACACACACACACACACACACACACACACACACACACACACACACACACACACACACACACACACACACACACACACACACACACACACACACACACACACACACACACACACACACACACACACACACACACACACACACACACACACACACACACACACACACACACACACACACACACACACACACACACACACACACACACACACACACACACACACACACACACACACACACACACACACACACACACACACACACACACACACACACACACACACACACACACACACACACACACACACACACACACACACACACACACACACACACACACACACACACACACACACACACACACACACACACACACACACACACACACACACACACACACACACACACACACACACACACACACACACACACACACACACACACACACACACACACACACACACACACACACACACACACACACACACACACACACACACACACACACACACACACACACACACACACACACACACACACACACACACACACACACACACACACACACACACACACACACACACACACACACACACACACACACACACACACACACACACACACACACACACACACACACACACACACACACACACACACACACACACACACACACACACACACACACACACACACACACACACACACACACACACACACACACACACACACACACACACACACACACACACACACACACACACACACACACACACACACACACACACACACACACACACACACACACACACACACACACACACACACACACACACACACACACACACACACACACACACACACACACACACACACACACACACACACACACACACACACACACACACACACACACACACACACACACACACACACACACACACACACACACACACACACACACACACACACACACACACACACACACACACACACACACACACACACACACACACACACACACACACACACACACACACACACACACACACACACACACACACACACACACACACACACACACACACACACACACACACACACACACACACACACACACACACACACACACACACACACACACACACACACACACACACACACACACACACACACACACACACACACACACACACACACACACACACACACACACACACACACACACACACACACACACACACACACACACACACACACACACACACACACACACACACACACACACACACACACACACACACACACACACACACACACACACACACACACACACACACACACACACACACACACACACACACACACACACACACACACACACACACACACACACACACACACACACACACACACACACACACACACACACACACACACACACACACACACACACACACACACACACACACACACACACACACACACACACACACACACACACACACACACACACACACACACACACACACACACACACACACACACACACACACACACACACACACACACACACACACACACACACACACACACACACACACACACACACACACACACACACACACACACACACACACACACACACACACACACACACACACACACACACACACACACACACACACACACACACACACACACACACACACACACACACACACACACACACACACACACACACACACACACACACACACACACACACACACACACACACACACACACACACACACACACACACACACACACACACACACACACACACACACACACACACACACACACACACACACACACACACACACACACACACACACACACACACACACACACACACACACACACACACACACACACACACACACACACACACACACACACACACACACACACACACACACACACACACACACACACACACACACACACACACACACACACACACACACACACACACACACACACACACACACACACACACACACACACACACACACACACACACACACACACACACACACACACACACACACACACACACACACACACACACACACACACACACACACACACACACACACACACACACACACACACACACACACACACACACACACACACACACACACACACACACACACACACACACACACACACACACACACACACACACACACACACACACACACACACACACACACACACACACACACACACACACACACACACACACACACACACACACACACACTGGATAGCCACATACAAAAGAATGAAATAAGACCTTGATGTTATACAATACACAAACATAAACTCAAAATACATTAAACCCTAAACACAAGACCTAAAAGCATAAAACTGCTACAGGAAAACACAGAGTGAGCTTAAGTTTAGGAAAACCTGAATCTAAGCTCACAGGATGTAAAAGCAAATAGAAAAAAAAAAAAAAAAAAAAAAAAAAAAAAAAAAAAAAAAAAAAAAAAAAAAAAAAAAAAAAAAAAAAAAAAAAAAAAAAAAAAAAAAAAAAAAAAAAAAAAAAAAAAAAAAAAAAAAAAAAAAAAAAAAAAAAAAAAAAAAAAAAAAAAAAAAAAAAAAAAAAAAAAAAAAAAAAAAAAAAAAAAAAAAAAAAAAAAAAAAAAAAAAAAAAAAAAAAAAAAAAAAAAAAAAAAAAAAAAAAAAAAAAAAAAAAAAAAAAAAAAAAAAAAAAAAAAAAAAAAAAAAAAAAAAAAAAAAAAAAAAAAAAAAAAAAAAAAAAAAAAAAAAAAAAAAAAAAAAAAAAAAAAAAAAAAAAAAAAAAAAAAAAAAAAAAAAAAAAAAAAAAAAAAAAAAAAAAAAAAAAAAAAAAAAAAAAAAAAAAAAAAAAAAAAAAAAAAAAAAAAAAAAAAAAAAAAAAAAAAAAAAAAAAAAAAAAAAAAAAAAAAAAAAAAAAAAAAAAAAAAAAAAAAAAAAAAAAAAAAAAAAAAAAAAAAAAAAAAAAAAAAAAAAAAAAAAAAAAAAAAAAAAAAAAAAAAAAAAAAAAAAAAAAAAAAAAAAAAAAAAAAAAAAAAAAAAAAAAAAAAAAAAAAAAAAAAAAAAAAAAAAAAAAAAAAAAAAAAAAAAAAAAAAAAAAAAAAAAAAAAAAAAAAAAAAAAAAAAAAAAAAAAAAAAAAAAAAAAAAAAAAAAAAAAAAAAAAAAAAAAAAAAAAAAAAAAAAAAAAAAAAAAAAAAAAAAAAAAAAAAAAAAAAAAAAAAAAAAAAAAAAAAAAAAAAAAAAAAAAAAAAAAAAAAAAAAAAAAAAAAAAAAAAAAAAAAAAAAAAAAAAAAAAAAAAAAAAAAAAAAAAAAAAAAAAAAAAAAAAAAAAAAAAAAAAAAAAAAAAAAAAAAAAAAAAAAAAAAAAAAAAAAAAAAAAAAAAAAAAAAAAAAAAAAAAAAAAAAAAAAAAAAAAAAAAAAAAAAAAAAAAAAAAAAAAAAAAAAAAAAAAAAAAAAAAAAAAAAAAAAAAAAAAAAAAAAAAAAAAAAAAAAAAAAAAAAAAAAAAAAAAAAAAAAAAAAAAAAAAAAAAAAAAAAAAAAAAAAAAAAAAAAAAAAAAAAAAAAAAAAAAAAAAAAAAAAAAAAAAAAAAAAAAAAAAAAAAAAAAAAAAAAAAAAAAAAAAAAAAAAAAAAAAAAAAAAAAAAAAAAAAAAAAAAAAAAAAAAAAAAAAAAAAAAAAAAAAAAAAAAAAAAAAAAAAAAAAAAAAAAAAAAAAAAAAAAAAAAAAAAAAAAAAAAAAAAAAAAAAAAAAAAAAAAAAAAAAAAAAAAAAAAAAAAAAAAAAAAAAAAAAAAAAAAAAAAAAAAAAAAAAAAAAAAAAAAAAAAAAAAAAAAAAAAAAAAAAAAAAAAAAAAAAAAAAAAAAAAAAAAAAAAAAAAAAAAAAAAAAAAAAAAAAAAAAAAAAAAAAAAAAAAAAAAAAAAAAAAAAAAAAAAAAAAAAAAAAAAAAAAAAAAAAAAAAAAAAAAAAAAAAAAAAAAAAAAAAAAAAAAAAAAAAAAAAAAAAAAAAAAAAAAAAAAAAAAAAAAAAAAAAAAAAAAAAAAAAAAAAAAAAAAAAAAAAAAAAAAAAAAAAAAAAAAAAAAAAAAAAAAAAAAAAAAAAAAAAAAAAAAAAAAAAAAAAAAAAAAAAAAAAAAAAAAAAAAAAAAAAAAAAAAAAAAAAAAAAAAAAAAAAAAAAAAAAAAAAAAAAAAAAAAAAAAAAAAAAAAAAAAAAAAAAAAAAAAAAAAAAGAAATCACTGTTACTACAGGCACTATGAAAACCTCTTGGAGCTTCCCAAACAATCAAAAAGGAAACTACCATTTCATCTGGCAATTCCAGCAGTGGGTATATACTTAGGGACAGTGAAATCACTGCATGGAAGCCATAGCTGCCTTCCCAGGTTGACCGAAGCACTATACACAATAGCCAAGGTATGCAATCAACCTACCTGTCCATCAACTGATGAAGGGATGAAGGAACTTCAGTATACAGACACAACAAAATACGCCCCAACAACAAAGATTGATGACATAATGTCCTTTGTGGCAACACGGATAAACCTGGAAGACATTATATTCAGTGGAATCAGCCAGGCAGGGAAACAAAAACACTGCATCATCTGACCCATGAGGAGACTAAAAAAGAATTATCTAATTGAAAGTGAAAGTACAATAGTGGTTATCAGATGCTGGGGAGAGGGAGGGCATGGGCTGGCATTGGTAATAGGTACCAAGTTGCACTTCCAGGGAGAATTAATGCTGGTGATCTACTCCACAGGAGGGTGACTACAAGTAACAATATGGTAGGATCTCTTTCAATAGAGCTAGAAAGGAGAGGAACACTGAAGGTTCACACTGCAAACAAATAAAAACTAGACATGGGAATAGATATGCAAAACACCCTGACTTCATCATTCCTCGAAGTATGCAAGTAAACAAAATCCCACTGTACCCCCTAATTTTGGACATGTATGACAAACCCAATTTTAAAACTATAAATGGACAATGGCAAAATTCACAGAGAACCATGGAAGACCCTGAAAATCCAAAGCACTTCCCAGAAAGAGAAAATCACTTGAATGCCTCACGCTCCGCGATGTCAAATTACATCGAAAAGCTATACTTACTGAGGCAGCAAGGAACTGGCATAAAAATAGAAACATTTATCATTGGACAGTATTGGGTAGCCAACAGACAAATCTGAATGTACTTACAGTCAACAGATTTCTCAAAAGGCCAGGCATGGTGGCTCACGTCTGTAATCCCAACATTTTGGGAGGCAACAGGCTGGTGGACCACTTGATGTCAGGAGTTTGGGATCAGCCTAACATGGTGAAACACGGTCTCTTATAATAAAAATAGAAAAATTAGCCCGCATGGTGGCATGTGACTGTAATCCCAGCTACTTGGGGGCTGAGGCAGGAGAATCGCTTGGATCTGGGAGGCAGAGGTTGCAGTGAGCCAAGATCATGCCATTGCACTCCAGCCTGGGTGACACAGCGAGACTCTGTCTCAAAAAAAAAAAAAAAAAAAAAAAAAAAAAAAAAAAAAAAAAAAAAAAAAAAAAAAAAAAAAAAAAAAAAAAAAAAAAAAAAAAAAAAAAAAAAAAAAAAAAAAAAAAAAAAAAAAAAAAAAAAAAAAAAAAAAAAAAAAAAAAAAAAAAAAAAAAAAAAAAAAAAAAAAAAAAAAAAAAAAAAAAAAAAAAAAAAAAAAAAAAAAAAAAAAAAAAAAAAAAAAAAAAAAAAAAAAAAAAAAAAAAAAAAAAAAAAAAAAAAAAAAAAAAAAAAAAAAAAAAAAAAAAAAAAAAAAAAAAAAAAAAAAAAAAAAAAAAAAAAAAAAAAAAAAAAAAAAAAAAAAAAAAAAAAAAAAAAAAAAAAAAAAAAAAAAAAAAAAAAAAAAAAAAAAAAAAAAAAAAAAAAAAAAAAAAAAAAAAAAAAAAAAAAAAAAAAAAAAAAAAAAAAAAAAAAAAAAAAAAAAAAAAAAAAAAAAAAAAAAAAAAAAAAAAAAAAAAAAAAAAAAAAAAAAAAAAAAAAAAAAAAAAAAAAAAAAAAAAAAAAAAAAAAAAAAAAAAAAAAAAAAAAAAAAAAAAAAAAAAAAAAAAAAAAAAAAAAAAAAAAAAAAAAAAAAAAAAAAAAAAAAAAAAAAAAAAAAAAAAAAAAAAAAAAAAAAAAAAAAAAAAAAAAAAAAAAAAAAAAAAAAAAAAAAAAAAAAAAAAAAAAAAAAAAAAAAAAAAAAAAAAAAAAAAAAAAAAAAAAAAAAAAAAAAAAGGAAAGAAAATCTCACTCTTGCTGTTTTTCAGCTCCCTGAGTCCATTCTTTGGGTTTGGACTGGTGAGTTTTTTTCTCACATCAGAAAACCAACATTTCCTTAGAAGACAAAGAAAGGTGTTCTTACCTGGACATCATCATCACCCCAGTCATCATCTTCACTTGGTGGTAGGCATACTAAACTCAGGTTGTCCATAGAAGAACCTGGAAGGACACAAGAAAGATCAGTGCACCAGTGGTTGGTGACTGTGAGTCACTCAGGGAGCTTTTCTGGATGTGGTATATGGAGGTGGTTGATTAACAAGCATGGACTGAGTTGATGCTGGGCTATTCCCCTGAGTGGAAGAGGGATGGCAAGGAGGGGATCAGGAAAGACATGAGACATGGAGGCCTTGGCCTTGTACTAAAGGCATCATGCAGCAACACAAAACAGTCAAACCAAAATGGAAATAAAGCACACACTAAGGGTCAATGGAAGAGTGCCTTCCTCCTCTCAAATGTTTTGAAACTCTATGAAACAAACAGCATTTTCTTAATGTATTCAAGACTGTGTAAGTACATTAGGACCCAATTAGGCTGCTACTACATCTAGCATCTCTTTTAAAGGATTAATTACTTAATTTATTGGTGAAAAGGATTCAATTTTACCCAAATTACTCTGTTCTACTGATCACACAGTTTTGTTTGTTTGTTTGTTTGTTCATTTGTTAGTTTGTTTGTTTGTTTGTTTGTTTGTTTGTTTGTTTGTTTGTTTGTTTGTTTGTTTGTTTGTTTGTTTGTTTGTTTGTTTGTTTGTTTGTTTGTTTGTTTGTTTGTTTGTTTGTTTGTTTGTTTGTTTGTTTGTTTGTTTGTTTGTTTGTTTGTTTGTTTGTTTGTTTGTTTGTTTGTTTGTTTGTTTGTTTGTTTGTTTGTTTGTTTGTTTGTTTGTTTGTTTGTTTGTTTGTTTGTTTGTTTGTTTGTTTGTTTGTTTGTTTGTTTGTTTGTTTGTTTGTTTGTTTGTTTGTTTGTTTGTTTGTTTGTTTGTTTGTTTGTTTGTTTGTTTGTTTGTTTGTTTGTTTGTTTGTTTGTTTGTTTGTTTGTTTGTTTGTTTGTTTGTTTGTTTGTTTGTTTGTTTGTTTGTTTGTTTGTTTGTTTGTTTGTTTGTTTGTTTGTTTGTTTGTTTGTTTGTTTGTTTGTTTGTTTGTTTGTTTGTTTGTTTGTTTGTTTGTTTGTTTGTTTGTTTGTTTGTTTGTTTGTTTGTTTGTTTGTTTGTTTGTTTGTTTGTTTGTTTGTTTGTTTGTTTGTTTGTTTGTTTGTTTGTTTGTTTGTTTGTTTGTTTGTTTGTTTGTTTGTTTGTTTGTTTGTTTGTTTGTTTGTTTGTTTGTTTGTTTGTTTGTTTGTTTGTTTGTTTGTTTGTTTGTTTGTTTGTTTGTTTGTTTGTTTGTTTGTTTGTTTGTTTGTTTGTTTGTTTGTTTGTTTGTTTGTTTGTTTGTTTGTTTGTTTGTTTGTTTGTTTGTTTGTTTGTTTGTTTGTTTGTTTGTTTGTTTGTTTGTTTGTTTGTTTGTTTGTTTGTTTGTTTGTTTGTTTGTTTGTTTGTTTGTTTGTTTGTTTGTTTGTTTGTTTGTTTGTTTGTTTGTTTGTTTGTTTGTTTGTTTGTTTGTTTGTTTGTTTGTTTGTTTGTTTGTTTGTTTGTTTGTTTGTTTGTTTGTTTGTTTGTTTGTTTGTTTGTTTGTTTGTTTGTTTGTTTGTTTGTTTGTTTGTTTGTTTGTTTGTTTGTTTGTTTGTTTGTTTGTTTGTTTGTTTGTTTGTTTGTTTGTTTGTTTGTTTGTTTGTTTGTTTGTTTGTTTGTTTGTTTGTTTGTTTGTTTGTTTGTTTGTTTGTTTGTTTGTTTGTTTGTTTGTTTGTTTGTTTGTAAGGAAAACTCAACACATGAAAAAGAAAACTCAAGAACTACGGCATGGTAAAGGGAGCAATGAACCAATCAACAATGAGAAGGCATTCTTCATATAGGGAGGGCATGATGAGGAATCATTTATCTGAAAGAGGTTGTTACATGGTATGCACGAGAAACTAATGCTACTAAGAAGTGAAACATGCAAAACCAAGTAACCCAGCCAAAGTTGGGCAATGAACCTGAAGAGACATTTCTCAAAAGTCCCAGCTACTCGGGAAGCTGAGGCAGGAGAATCACTTGAACCCAGGAGGCAGAGGTTGCAGTGAGCCAAGATTGCACCACTGCACTCCAGCCTGGGTGACAGAGCAAGAATCTATCTCAAAAAAAAAAAAAAAAAAAAAAAAAAAAAAAAAAAAAAAAAAAAAAAAAAAAAAAAAAAAAAAAAAAAAAAAAAAAAAAAAAAAAAAAAAAAAAAAAAAAAAAAAAAAAAAAAAAAAAAAAAAAAAAAAAAAAAAAAAAAAAAAAAAAAAAAAAAAAAAAAAAAAAAAAAAAAAAAAAAAAAAAAAAAAAAAAAAAAAAAAAAAAAAAAAAAAAAAAAAAAAAAAAAAAAAAAAAAAAAAAAAAAAAAAAAAAAAAAAAAAAAAAAAAAAAAAAAAAAAAAAAAAAAAAAAAAAAAAAAAAAAAAAAAAAAAAAAAAAAAAAAAAAAAAAAAAAAAAAAAAAAAAAAAAAAAAAAAAAAAAAAAAAAAAAAAAAAAAAAAAAAAAAAAAAAAAAAAAAAAAAAAAAAAAAAAAAAAAAAAAAAAAAAAAAAAAAAAAAAAAAAAAAAAAAAAAAAAAAAAAAAAAAAAAAAAAAAAAAAAAAAAAAAAAAAAAAAAAAAAAAAAAAAAAAAAAAAAAAAAAAAAAAAAAAAAAAAAAAAAAAAAAAAAAAAAAAAAAAAAAAAAAAAAAAAAAAAAAAAAAAAAAAAAAAAAAAAAAAAAAAAAAAAAAAAAAAAAAAAAAAAAAAAAAAAAAAAAAAAAAAAAAAAAAAAAAAAAAAAAAAAAAAAAAAAAAAAAAAAAAAAAAAAAAAAAAAAAAAAAAAAAAAAAAAAAAAAAAAAAAAAAAAAAAAAAAAAAAAAAAAAAAAAAAAAAAAAAAAAAAAAAAAAAAAAAAAAAAAAAAAATTGCAGGGAGAGGGTGCCCTGCGGGACCCCACTTTACTCCAGTAGGGAAGGCACCGTGTGGAAGGGTAGAGGAAGAGATCTGGAGACAGTAAAAAAGACATAGGTTTATTAAGGGGACTTTCACACAGGTGCAGTGGCTGTGGCTGGACATGAGAACCACTACATTTGTAAAAAGCATGCAGCTTCCATAACATTTTCACCTAGCATCCTCGACCTGTTACCGGTGGAAGGTATCCGAGTTCCCAGTGGTGAATCCATACACAACTGAAACAACCTCAATTCTTGCCTCCTCAGAAGAAAGAATTTGACTGAGGGTCATAAGGTAGAAACCAGATAGAGGCAAGTTGCAGAGCAGGAGTAAAATTTTATTAAAAGCAGGCCAGGAACGGGCGTGGTGGCTCATGCCTGTAATCCCAGTACTTTGGGAGGCTGAGGCAGGAGAATCACTTGAACCCAGGAGGCAGAGGTTGCAGTGAGCCAAGATTGCACCACTGCACTCCAGCCTGGGTGACAGAGCAAGAATCTATCTCAAAAAAAAAAAAAAAAAAAAAAAAAAAAAAAAAAAAAAAAAAAAAAAAAAAAAAAAAAAAAAAAAAAAAAAAAAAAAAAAAAAAAAAAAAAAAAAAAAAAAAAAAAAAAAAAAAAAAAAAAAAAAAAAAAAAAAAAAAAAAAAAAAAAAAAAAAAAAAAAAAAAAAAAAAAAAAAAAAAAAAAAAAAAAAAAAAAAAAAAAAAAAAAAAAAAAAAAAAAAAAAAAAAAAAAAAAAAAAAAAAAAAAAAAAAAAAAAAAAAAAAAAAAAAAAAAAAAAAAAAAAAAAAAAAAAAAAAAAAAAAAAAAAAAAAAAAAAAAAAAAAAAAAAAAAAAAAAAAAAAAAAAAAAAAAAAAAAAAAAAAAAAAAAAATGGGCATTTTTTCAAAGTCAAAACAACATGCTGGCGAGGCTGATAATCTGTCCCAAATCAAGGCAGCAAAATTCCTGCAAAGAAAAAACACTAAAGCATGTCTGCCAGTTGCTGGTCTGTGTTAGAGAAGGCTCTTTCTAGGGGCACTAGAGGGAATGGAGTGTAATTCAAACTGGAAGCCTTTTAAACCAGAGCTAGCTCACCTATTGAGGCTATACCTTTTAACTCCACTCAACTGAGGTAGTCAGGACTCTTGTTGCAAGTGACAGAAACCCCACTCAAACTAGCTTAAGCCTAAAGACAGGTTTATGGACTGTCTCATGGAATTCATAGACAAGATAGTTCTGATTATTTCTCAGACCTCATTGGCCTTAAGAACAATATGGAGTCAGAGACTCAAACACCACTCTCTTCTCATGTCTCTGTTTCTTTGAGATTTGTCCTTTTTTCTCAGCAATTCCCCCAATCCTCTAGTTCACATAAGATGGAGTGGAGTCTCCCTCCGTCGCCCAGGCAGGAGTGCAGTGGCACAGGCAGAAAAGAGCAGGTATTCTCAAAAATCATCTTTAAATAATAAATCAAGAAGAGGTGATTGAAAATACAGGATACTGAAAAGCCCATGAACATAGTACTCCTCATCATGATGACATTAAACTCTGAAAATAACAAACGCGGCTTATATTTACTTTTTCTTTTCTTTTCTTTTCTTTTCTTTTCTTTTCTTTTCTTTTCTTTTCTTTTCTTTTCTTTTCTTTTCTTTTCTTTTCTTTTCTTTTCTTTTCTTTTCTTTTCTTTTCTTTTCTTTTCTTTTCTTTTCTTTTCTTTTCTTTTCTTTTCTTTTCTTTTCTTTTCTTTTCTTTTCTTTTCTTTTCTTTTCTTTTCTTTTCTTTTCTTTTCTTTTCTTTTCTTTTCTTTTCTTTTCTTTTCTTTTCTTTTCTTTTCTTTTCTTTTCTTTTCTTTTCTTTTCTTTTCTTTTCTTTTCTTTTCTTTTCTTTTCTTTTCTTTTCTTTTCTTTTCTTTTCTTTTCTTTTCTTTTCTTTTCTTTTCTTTTCTTTTCTTTTCTTTTCTTTTCTTTTCTTTTCTTTTCTTTTCTTTTCTTTTCTTTTCTTTTCTTTTCTTTTCTTTTCTTTTCTTTTCTTTTCTTTTCTTTTCTTTTCTTTTCTTTTCTTTTCTTTTCTTTTCTTTTCTTTTCTTTTCTTTTCTTTTCTTTTCTTTTCTTTTCTTTTCTTTTCTTTTCTTTTCTTTTCTTTTCTTTTCTTTTCTTTTCTTTTCTTTTCTTTTCTTTTCTTTTCTTTTCTTTTCTTTTCTTTTCTTTTCTTTTCTTTTCTTTTCTTTTCTTTTCTTTTCTTTTCTTTTCTTTTCTTTTCTTTTCTTTTCTTTTCTTTTCTTTTCTTTTCTTTTCTTTTCTTTTCTTTTCTTTTCTTTTCTTTTCTTTTCTTTTCTTTTCTTTTCTTTTCTTTTCTTTTCTTTTCTTTTCTTTTCTTTTCTTTTCTTTTCTTTTCTTTTCTTTTCTTTTCTTTTCTTTTCTTTTCTTTTCTTTTCTTTTCTTTTCTTTTCTTTTCTTTTCTTTTCTTTTCTTTTCTTTTCTTTTCTTTTCTTTTCTTTTCTTTTCTTTTCTTTTCTTTTCTTTTCTTTTCTTTTCTTTTCTTTTCTTTTCTTTTCTTTTCTTTTCTTTTCTTTTCTTTTCTTTTCTTTTCTTTTCTTTTCTTTTCTTTTCTTTTCTTTTCTTTTCTTTTCTTTTCTTTTCTTTTCTTTTCTTTTCTTTTCTTTTCTTTTCTTTTCTTTTCTTTTCTTTTCTTTTCTTTTCTTTTCTTTTCTTTTCTTTTCTTTTCTTTTCTTTTCTTTTCTTTTCTTTTCTTTTCTTTTCTTTTCTTTTCTTTTCTTTTCTTTTCTTTTCTTTTCTTTTCTTTTCTTTTCTTTTCTTTTCTTTTCTTTTCTTTTCTTTTCTTTTCTTTTCTTTTCTTTTCTTTTCTTTTCTTTTCTTTTCTTTTCTTTTCTTTTCTTTTCTTTTCTTTTCTTTTCTTTTCTTTTCTTTTCTTTTCTTTTCTTTTCTTTTCTTTTCTTTTCTTTTCTTTTCTTTTCTTTTCTTTTCTTTTCTTTTCTTTTCTTTTCTTTTCTTTTCTTTTCTTTTCTTTTCTTTTCTTTTCTTTTCTTTTCTTTTCTTTTCTTTTCTTTTCTTTTCTTTTCTTTTCTTTTCTTTTCTTTTCTTTTCTTTTCTTTTCTTTTCTTTTCTTTTCTTTTCTTTTCGCTGGATGCGGTGGAAGGTGCCTGCAATCCCAGCTACTCGGGAGGCTGAGGCAGGAGAATCACTTGAACTTGGGAGGCGGAGGTTGCAGTGAGCCAAGATCACGCCACTGCACTCCAGCCAGGGTGACAGAGCAAGACTCCAACTCCAACGGTGGCTCATGCCTATAATCCCAGCACTTTGGGAGGCTGAGGCAGGAGAATCACTTGAACTTGGGAGGCGGAGGTTGCAGTGAGCCAAGATCTTGCCATTGCACTCCAGCCTGGGTGACAGAGCAAGACTCCAACTCCAACGGTGGCTCATGCCTGTAATCCCAGCTACTCGGGAGGCTGAGGCAGGAGAATCACTTGAACTTGGGAGGCGGAGGTTGCAGTGAGCCCAAGAGTGCACCAGTGCCCTCCAGTCTGGGCTCCTACAGAGTGAGACTCCAGCTCAAAAACAAATACAAACAAAAAGACAGGGTCTTCCTCTGTTGCCCAGGCTGGTCTTGAACTCTTGGCCTGAAGTGATCCTCCCACCTCAGCCTCCCAAACAGCTGGGACTACAGCCACACACCACCATGCCCAGCTCATTTTCTATTTTTGTGGAGACAGGGTCTTGCTATGTTGCCCAGGCTGGTCTTGAACTCTTGGCCTGAAGTGATCCTCCCACCTCAGCCTCCCAAACAGCTGGGACTACAGCCACACACCACCATGCCCAGCTCATTTTCTATTTTTGTGGAGACAGGGTCTTGCTATGTTGCCCAGGCTGGTCTTGAACTCTTGGCCTGAAGTGATCCTCCTACCAAGTCCTCCTTACAAAGAGCTGGGATGACAGGCATTAGCCACCACACCCAGCCTAAATTCTTTGAAACTTACAACTGTGGCCCCAAAACAGCTGTCAATCATAGTACCACGGCCATCCAGCCTGGGCAACAGTGCAAGGCCTCATCTCACAAAAGGAAAAGATATATCAAAAAGAAAATTAAATTTTTTTTCTTAAAGACAGGGTATCCCAGTCATGCACGGTGGCTCATGCCTGTAATCCCAGCACTTTGGGAGGCTGAGGCAGGAGAATCACTTGAACTTGGGAGGCGGAGGTTGCAGTGAGCCCAAGAGTGCACCAGTGCCCTCCAGTCTGGGCTCCTACAGAGTGAGACTCCAGCTCAAAAACAAATACAAACAAAAAGACAGGGTCTTCCTCTGTTGCCCAGGCTGGTCTTGAACTCTTGGCCTGAAGTGATCCTCCTACCAAGTCCTCCTTACAAAGAGCTGGGATGACAGGCATTAGCCACCACACCCAGCCTAAATTCTTTGAAACTTACAACTGTGGCCCCAAAACAGCTGTCAATCATAGTACCACGGCCATCCAGCCTGGGCAACAGTGCAAGGCCTCATCTCACAAAAGGAAAAGATATATCAAAAAGAAAATTAAATTTTTTTTCTTAAAGACAGGGTATCCCAGTCATGCACGGTGGCTCATGCCTGTAATCCCAGCACTTTGGGAGGCTGAGGCAGGAGAATCACTTGAACTTGGGAGGCGGAGGTTGCAGTGAGCCAAGATCTTGCCATTGCACTCCAGCCAGGGTGACAGAGCAAGACTCCAACTCCAACGGTGGCTCACGCCTGTAATCCCAGCACTTTGGGAGGCTGAGGCAGGAGAATCACTTGAACTTGGGAGGCGGAGGTTGCAGTGAGCCCAAGAGTGCACCAGTGCCCTCCAGTCTGGGCTCCTACAGAGTGAGACTCCAGCTCAAAAACAAATACAAACAAAAAGACAGGGTCTTCCTCTGTTGCCCAGGCTGGTCTTGAACTCTTGGCCTGAAGTGATCCTCCCACCTCAGCCTCCCAAACAGCTGGGACTACAGCCACACACCACCATGCCCAGCTCATTTTCTATTTTTGTGGAGACAGGGTCTTGCTATGTTGCCCAGGCTGGTCTTGAACTCTTGGCCTGAAGTGATCCTCCTACCAAGTCCTCCTTACAAAGAGCTGGGATGACAGGCATTAGCCACCACACCCAGCCTAAATTCTTTGAAACTTACAACTGTGGCCCCAAAACAGCTGTCAATCATAGTACCACGGCCATCCAGCCTGGGCAACAGTGCAAGGCCTCATCTCACAAAAGGAAAAGATATATCAAAAAGAAAATTAAATTTTTTTTCTTAAAGACAGGGTATCCCAGTCATGCACGGTGGCTCATGCCTGTAATCCCAGCACTTTGGGAGGCTGAGGCAGGAGAATCACTTGAACTTGGGAGGCGGAGGTTGCAGTGAGCCCAAGAGTGCACAATGAGCAGTTTTCAACCCTTTCCCTCCTTCCATCCCCATGTGGAGTTCCCAGTGTCTGTTATTTCCATCTTTATGTCCATTTGAACCAACTGTTTAGCTATTTATTTATTTATTTATTTATTTATTTATTTATTTATTTATTTATTTATTTATTTATTTATTTATTTATTTATTTATTTATTTATTTATTTATTTATTTATTTATTTATTTATTTATTTATTTATTTATTTATTTATTTATTTATTTATTTATTTATTTATTTATTTATTTATTTATTTATTTATTTATTTATTTATTTATTTATTTATTTATTTATTTATTTATTTATTTATTTATTTATTTATTTATTTATTTATTTATTTATTTATTTATTTATTTATTTATTTATTTATTTATTTATTTATTTATTTATTTATTTATTTATTTATTTATTTATTTATTTATTTATTTATTTATTTATTTATTTATTTATTTATTTATTTATTTATTTATTTATTTATTTATTTATTTATTTATTTATTTATTTATTTATTTATTTATTTATTTATTTATTTATTTATTTATTTATTTATTTATTTATTTATTTATTTATTTATTTATTTATTTATTTATTTATTTATTTATTTATTTATTTATTTTTTGGAGACAGGGTCTTGCTATGTTGCCCAGGGGGGTGTCAAATTCCTGAGCTCAAGCAATCTGCCCGCCTTGGCTTCCCAAAGTGCTGGGATTATAGGCATAAACCACTGTCCCTGGCCTAATAATGTAGAATATTACTTAATGTTTCATAATATGATTTTAAAAGTTTGTATTGGAAATCTATTTAAATATGTAGTTTGATCGTTTGAAAAACATTTGAATTCCTAACAGATTATAAAATACTAGTTGTGCCCAGGAGGTGGAGGTTGCAATGAACAGAGATCACACTACTGCACTCCAGCCTGGGCAACAAGAGCGAAACCCTATCTCAAAAAAAAAAAAAAAAAAAAAAAAAAAAAAAAAAAAAAAAAAAAAAAAAAAAAAAAAAAAAAAAAAAAAAAAAAAAAAAAAAAAAAAAAAAAAAAAAAAAAAAAAAAAAAAAAAAAAAAAAAAAAAAAAAAAAAAAAAAAAAAAAAAAAAAAAAAAAAAAAAAAAAAAAAAAAAAAAAAAAAAAAAAAAAAAAAAAAAAAAAAAAAAAAAAAAAAAAAAAAAAAAAAAAAAAAAAAAAAAAAAAAAAAAAAAAAAAAAAAAAAAAAAAAAAAAAAAAAAAAAAAAAAAAAAAAAAAAAAAAAAAAAAAAAAAAAAAAAAAAAAAAAAAAAAAAAAAAAAAAAAAAAAAAAAAAAAAAAAAAAAAAAAAAAAAAAAAAAAAAAAAAAAAAAAAAAAAAAAAAAAAAAAAAAAAAAAAAAAAAAAAAAAAAAAAAAAAAAAAAAAAAAAAAAAAAAAAAAAAAAAAAAAAAAAAAAAAAAAAAAAAAAAAAAAAAAAAAAAAAAAAAATTTAGAGATGTAGTCTCGCTATGTTGCCCAGGCTAGTCTCACACTCCTGACCTCAAGATCTTCCCATCTTAGCCTCCCAAAGTGCTGGGATTATAGGCATAAACCACTGTCCCTGGCCTAATAATGTAGAATCTTACTTAATGTTTCATAGTAATGAATTTTAAAGTTTGTATTTGAAATGTATTTACATATGTAGTTTGATCTTTTGAAAAACATTTGAATTCCTAACAGATTATAAAATACTAGTTGCGCCCAGGAGGCGGAGGTTGCAATGAACAGAGATCAAACTGCTGCACTCCAGCCTGGGCAACAAGAGCGAAACCCTATCTCAAAAAAAAAAAAAAAAAAAAAAAAAAAAAAAAAAAAAAAAAAAAAAAAAAAAAAAAAAAAAAAAAAAAAAAAAAAAAAAAAAAAAAAAAAAAAAAAAAAAAAAAAAAAAAAAAAAAAAAAAAAAAAAAAAAAAAAAAAAAAAAAAAAAAAAAAAAAAAAAAAAAAAAAAAAAAAAAAAAAAAAAAAAAAAAAAAAAAAAAAAAAAAAAAAAAAAAAAAAAAAAAAAAAAAAAAAAAAAAAAAAAAAAAAAAAAAAAAAAAAAAAAAAAAAAAAAAAAAAAAAAAAAAAAAAAAAAAAAAAAAAAAAAAAAAAAAAAAAAAAAAAAAAAAAAAAAAAAAAAAAAAAAAAAAAAAAAAAAAAAAAAAAAAAAAAAAAAAAAAAAAAAAAAAAAAAAAAAAAAAAAAAAAAAAAAAAAAAAAATTTAGAGATGTAGTCTCGCTATGTTGCCCAGGCTAGTCTCACACTCCTGACCTCAAGATCTTCCCATCTTAGCCTCCCAAAGTGCTAGGATGTGAGCCACCATCCCCGGTCCCAATAAACCAATACTGATACATTATTATTAACTGAGGTTCATCTTGATTCAGATTTCTTTACTATTTCCTGTAATGTCCTTTTCCTGTCCCAAGATCTCATCCAGGAGACCATACTATGTTTAGTTCTTAAGTCTCCTCAGGATTGCTGGAGTGCAGTGACTCCATCTCGGCTCACTGCAACCTCTGACCACTGAGTTCAAGCTATTCTCCTGCCTCAGCCTCCCGAAGTGCTGGGATTACAGGCACCTGCCACCATGCCCAGCAGTGCAGTGGGGCCATCTTAGCTCACTGCAACCTCCACCTCCTGGGTTCAAACGATTCTCCTGCCTCAGTCTCCCAAAGTGCTGGGATGACAGGCATTAGCCACCACACCCAGCCTAAATTCTTTGAAACTTATAACTGCGGCCCCAAAACAGTTGTCAATCATTGCACCACTGCCACCCAGCCTGGGCGACAGTCTAAGGCCTCATCTCACAAAAGGAAAAAGATATATTAAAAATAAATAAACAAATAAGTAAATAAATAAATAAATAAATAAATAAATAAATAAATAAATAAATAAATAAATAAATAAATAAATAAATAAATAAATAAATAAATAAATAAATAAATAAATAAATAAATAAATAAATAAATAAATAAATAAATAAATAAATAAATAAATAAATAAATAAATAAATAAATAAATAAATAAATAAATAAATAAATAAATAAATAAATAAATAAATAAATAAATAAATAAATAAATAAATAAATAAATAAATAAATAAATAAATAAATAAATAAATAAATAAATAAATAAATAAATAAATAAATAAATAAATAAATAAATAAATAAATAAATAAATAAATAAATAAATAAATAAATAAATAAATAAATAAATAAATAAATAAATAAATAAATAAATAAATAAATAAATAAATAAATAAATAAATAAATAAATAAATAAATAAATAAATAAATAAATAAATAAATAAATAAATAAATAAATAAATAAATAAATAAATAAATAAATAAATAAATAAATAAATAAATAAATAAATAAATAAATAAATAAATAAATAAATAAATAAATAAATAAATAAATAAATAAATAAATAAATAAATAAATAAATAAATAAATAAATAAATAAATAAATAAATAAATAAATAAATAAATAAATAAATAAATAAATAAATAAATAAATAAATAAATAAATAAATAAATAAATAAATAAATAAATAAATAAATAAATAAATAAATAAATAAATAAATAAATAAATAAATAAATAAATAAATAAATAAATAAATAAATAAATAAATAAATAAATAAATAAATAAATAAATAAATAAATAAATAAATAAATAAATAAATAAATAAATAAATAAATAAATAAATAAATAAATAAATAAATAAATAAATAAATAAATAAATAAATAAATAAATAAATAAATAAATAAATAAATAAATAAATAAATAAATAAATAAATAAATAAATAAATAAATAAATAAATAAATAAATAAATAAATAAATAAATAAATAAATAAATAAATAAATAAATAAATAAATAAATAAATAAATAAATAAATAAATAAATAAATAAATAAATAAATAAATAAATAAATAAATAAATAAATAAATAAATAAATAAATAAATAAATAAATAAATAAATAAAT
This sequence comes from Erythrocebus patas, assembly GCA_023783455.1. NCBI lineage: Eukaryota > Metazoa > Chordata > Mammalia > Primates > Cercopithecidae > Erythrocebus > Erythrocebus patas. The sequence continues at coordinate 70,076 of JAKFHT010000293.1, forward strand.
AAATAAATAAATAAATAAATAAATAAATAAATAAATAAATAAATAAATAAATAAATAAATAAATAAATAAATAAATAAATAAATAAATAAATAAATAAATAAATAAATAAATAAATAAATAAATAAATAAATAAATAAATAAATAAATAAATAAATAAATAAATAAATAAATAAATAAATAAATAAATAAATAAATAAATAAATAAATAAATAAATAAATAAATAAATAAATAAATAAATAAATAAATAAATAAATAAATAAATAAATAAATAAATAAATAAATAAATAAATAAATAAATAAATAAATAAATAAATAAATAAATAAATAAATAAATAAATAAATAAATAAATAAATAAATAAATAAATAAATAAATAAATAAATAAATAAATAAATAAATAAATAAATAAATAAATAAATAAATAAATAAATAAATAAATAAATAAATAAATAAATAAATAAATAAATAAATAAATAAATAAATAAATAAATAAATAAATAAATAAATAAATAAATAAATAAATAAATAAATAAATAAATAAATAAATAAATAAATAAATAAATAAATAAATAAATAAATAAATAAATAAATAAATAAATAAATAAATAAATAAATAAATAAATAAATAAATAAATAAATAAATAAATAAATAAATAAATAAATAAATAAATAAATAAATAAATAAATAAATAAATAAATAAATAAATAAATAAATAAATAAATAAATAAATAAATAAATAAATAAATAAATAAATAAATAAATAAATAAATAAATAAATAAATAAATAAATAAATAAATAAATAAATAAATAAATAAATAAATAAATAAATAAATAAATAAATAAATAAATAAATAAATAAATAAATAAATAAATAAATAAATAAATAAATAAATAAATAAATAAATAAATAAATAAATAAATAAATAAATAAATAAATAAATAAATAAATAAATAAATAAATAAATAAATAAATAAATAAATAAATAAATAAATAAATAAATAAATAAATAAATAAATAAATAAATAAATAAATAAATAAATAAATAAATAAATAAATAAATAAATAAATAAATAAATAAATAAATAAATAAATAAATAAATAAATAAATAAATAAATAAATAAATAAATAAATAAATAAATAAATAAATAAATAAATAAATAAATAAATAAATAAATAAATAAATAAATAAATAAATAAATAAATAAATAAATAAATAAATAAATAAATAAATAAATAAATAAATAAATAAATAAATAAATAAATAAATAAATAACCCTACAAAGAGCTGGGATGACAGGCGTGAGCCACCGCACCCAGCCCTCCAAAGCTGCCTGTTCCTTGAGCACGATGTGTAGCAAGGGGAGCTAGAGTGAGAGCAGCACCGTGGGGAAGGGACAGGACTGCCACCCTGAGCTATGTGACATTAGGCCAGACCCCTCTTCTCCAAGCGAGATCAACCACATGAGTGATCTCGGGAGCCCGTGCCCGCTCAGACAGCCTGGATTTTAGTTTCGTAGATGGATAGGAACCTGTGAAGGTTTAGAGATGCTGGGAGAACCTTTTTCCTGGGAGAGCTTTCCAAATAGGGAACAAACAGAGCCACCCTGGGCCCCGCTGAGGGAGGATCCTACCAGAAGCCATCACCACTGTGTCGCTCCACGCCAGTGGTGATGGTGATGTCATCGATGCAGGTAGTTGGTGTCGTGTACAGAAGCACAGACCGCTGCAGTCCTGTGTAGTTGAAGAAGTCAAAGTCTGTGTTCTGGACAAAGTAACCCTTGGGATACCTAGGGCAGGAGGACTGTGGTTCGCTGGGCCCTGCCATGGGTCTTTTGCCCTCAGCTCACTTGCCTCCCCAGATCAGGGCCTCCTCTCTGTGAAGGCCACCCTGTCCCTGGCAGGAAGACCACAGGGTGGGGTGGGAAGGTGGGTGCGTGCAGTGGAGGCAGGATGGTACCCACTTGGACGTGTCGGTCATGTACGGATGGTCCCTGGTGGCAGGGTGGGGGGGTGAGCGTGCTCTTGATGGCGACAGTGACGCAGAGGCGGGAGGGCAGGGGACCCACTTGCAACAGGCTGTTGCTGTCAGCCTCGAAGGGGAGGTAGCCCCTTTCATGCTCTAGTCTGTGGACACCATTCACCCACTGCAGACATAGGAGATATGGGGAGGGGGTGGCAGGTCGGGACATGAGGAGGGGCTCTGCTATCAGGCACTCCCTCACATAACCCGCAGTTTGGGGCTCAGGGGCCTTCCAATCAGACGGGAAGAATGACATCCCAGTGGGGTAGATCAGGCCACCTATCCCCCTACACTGGGCACAGCCCTCAGGGCAGGGTAAGGCCCCCCACCGTCCCAATCCAGGAGACAGGCTGTGGGTGGAATCTGAGGGTCCCGTGCTGTTCAGCAGCTGTGCCCACCCACCCGCCCTGCCTGCTCCTGGCCACACTGACCACAATGGCATAGAAGTGGGCACTGCCAATCCTCAGCACCACTCTTGTGTGCAGGTCCTGGATCCATCGCTTCAGCAGGGTCACCTCCCGTTCATACCGCACCCAGCTGACAAAATGTCCAGTCCTGGCTGTTGTCATTGAAGATGCAGAGAGCCGGTATGTCCAAGGTGGGGCCAGACTGCAAAGAGAAGGGCTGGGCTCAGCTCCTAGGCCCCCAAAGGGATCTGGGACCAGTGTGCTGCACAGCTGTGCCCCCAGACCTAGAACAAGCCCTGACACATGGCGGGACTCCTGGTGGAAAAGACAGATAACTTGCTGATGACAGGTCCACTGCCAGTGCAGGTTGTACACCTGGGCCACTGGGGTCAGGAGATCCTCACTGGGGCCAATGGCACCCAGTATCTCCGGAGACAGGTGAACCCAGGGGCATATCGCAGCCCGAGGCAAGAAAGTTCAGACCTGTGACTAAGATGCAAATGACCCACTGCCTGTCACAGGGAGGAAGGCTGGTTAGGGGGAGGGGCAGCTCTGCTTAGGATACTGTGAGTGAGGCCCACACTGGCAGCCAGCCCTCTCCTCTCTTTCTCTTGTACTGAATACCACAAAGTCAGAAACAGAGGATGGAGGCTGGGCATGGTGGTTCACACCTGTAATCCCAGCCACTCGGGAGGCTGAGGCAGGAGAATCACTTGAACCCAGGAGGCGGAGGCTGCAGTGAGGCAAGATCGTGCCATCGCACTGCAGCCTGGGTGACACAGCGAGACTCTCAATCAAAAAAAAAAAAAAAAAAAAAAAAAAAAAAAAAAAAAAAAAAAAAAAAAAAAAAAAAAAAAAAAAAAAAAAAAAAAAAAAAAAAAAAAAAAAAAAAAAAAAAAAAAAAAAAAAAAAAAAAAAAAAAAAAAAAAAAAAAAAAAAAAAAAAAAAAAAAAAAAAAAAAAAAAAAAAAAAAAAAAAAAAAAAAAAAAAAAAAAAAAAAAAAAAAAAAAAAAAAAAAAAAAAAAAAAAAAAAGACAA